>VUQR01011500.1:10349-34919 GCA_015108515.1 Hemichromis elongatus
TTTTAAAAACCTCGCCTCTGTTGGTGCGCCCCAGGGCAGCTGTGGCTACAATGTAGCTTGCCATCACCAGTGTGTGAATGTGTGTGTGAATGGGTGGATGACTGAAATGTAAAGCGCTTTGGGGTCCATAGGGACTAAGTAAAGTGCTATACAAATACAGGCCATTGACCATTTACTTTAAATGTGTATAGCAGCTTTTTTAAAATCTAGAGTGGGCCCCAGTGTTGAAGTGTGAAGCCTCTAGAGCTCTGGCATGGATAACATTGTAAAAAACAAAACACAAAAAGAAAAAAAGAAACTAAAAACTAAAACTTTTACAAAACATTTTTGGGGGGGAAAAATGTTAAAATGTTAAAAAAAAAATCAGCGAGAGTTTAAAGATACTGTTGCATTATTTTTGCTATGCCTGGGTTTCAAACAACTTTATAAAGAAGGGAGAGCCAAACAACAACAATTATCACTAGGGCAAAATGTATCAATAATAAAACAAAGATGAACCAAATAGAACAATTAAATAGGCATTAACCAAAAACTACATGTTTTTTCCTATTTTAAACTGGAGGACCCATTGGTCAGGATCTCAAAAGAAGAAAGCAAAATGCAGGCCCAACAAACGACACTATCACAAATCTTAGAGCTGACTCACTTTTAAAAGACCTACCTTTTTCACAAGCAGGTACCTCCATGTATTTATGCCAGATGCCCAGATAAAGGGTTTTATGTCTCCCCCTGGCATTGAATTCAACTTGTTTATTATTTTTATGACAAAAATTGTGGGTTGTGACCTTTTTTGTGAGCTTCTGAAGTCAGCCATGACAGAAGAAATTTGAGATCCACTGCTGTAGAGCATTAGCAAGTTAGAAGTATATTTAGGTTCTGCAATTTTCTTATACTGCAGAGATGTTGTAGTGGAGGTTATAGCCCAGTTTCGATGGGTGATTTGACAGTGCTTCATAATTGTCTCTGGCCTTGACAGACAGTCAAAGCAGGATAACCACGAGGTCTATCAAAGCAAAATAAATAAATAAATAAACCAAGAGAAAGGATAAATTAATCTTTTTCCACTGATGCTCCACAAATTGGATCAGATTTAATCATACCACTTCTTACTGTCTGTTGTTTCATATTTGTCATATTTGTCTTTTTTCTGTATTCCTTCTGGACTGAAGAAATTTAAAACATTTTTACTTCTATACTTACCATCAGTGGAGGAACTTTCTAGAACTGTTGCTTTTGTTAAAGCAGGAGTACCAGACCATAAAAATACCAAACTACCCATGATTCTGCAATTATTCGCAAATTTTAATTAAAGTATCACATGAAAAATTATTCTGCTGTAAGATGTAGTGAAGATGTAGTAAATACAAGCCAGTATCACCGATACCGATACTTTTCAATAAATAAGGTGGATGCGTCTTTGAATTGCTAAATCTCAATCAATTTTCATGACCTTAAGTGTTTTTTGTCATTTTTCCTATTTTATTACTAAATAGTTATAACCCTGGACACAATTAGGACAAAGTTTGTAATTAAATAGAAAATGCTTATAGAAAACGAATATTATCATTTTTTTTTAGAAAATCTTGAATAAAAAGTGCACGCAAACTAGTAAACAAATTAAAACAAACAAGTACTGTTAAGAAACTATAATACAAAAATTACAATTGAAATTCTCAACATCAAAAACAACAACTGCTTAAAATATAAACAATATGTAAACAACTTAACAACCCTCAAAGCGTCTAAGTCACATCACGTGACGGCACAACATCTAAACACAAGAGAGGGGAAGGGGAGCAACGTGTACCTGCTCTGCACTGACACAGGTGGTGTGAGTCTGCGACCTGGCTGTTTTGTCTTTGCCGAAACCACAGCATTGCAAACAAGAGCCGAACTTAAAGTAAAGAATCGACCTCTCCAGGCTAGTATCGATCCAATAGCGATGCCGACTTGGTATCGATACAATCGATATTTGGATCGCTCTGCCCAACACCAATAAGATCTTCTGTTCTTCATCAAAGAGATGACAGGTTTATCCACAAAATAATGAATATGTAAGAGTATACTTTCATTTTCATGTCATTAATTATTGTCCATTTTTAAATTTCACAGGGCAAGCACTGCTGCCTTACTTGCCCTGAAAGAAAACAGTTAAGCTAAATTAGTCTAAAGTTTAATAGCATTAGCCAGATCTGACTCACTAATCACACAGAGCAAATAATTGTAGTCATTGTTTAAAGTATTCAACATAAATACATCATGAATATATCCCAGATTGTGTTAGTGAATCTGATTTTGGACATATGTCAGTCTGGACCAAGTGGCAAGTAGCCTTGCTTCTAGTGAGGCCTAACATACAGACACAGATCTCAATCAACAAATAGTAAACTACAAAATGGTTGGCTGATGTGATAGTTGTAATTACTGTCTGAGACTTTATTGCACAATTGGCTTTATTACTGGAGCTGAGTGCTGTATCTATGACTATGTCCTTTAACCTGTGCACAACCTCCATGTATTAACACAGCATTTTCTTTATTTCAGATGGAGTAACAGTGTAACAGCAGTCGTCTTCACAAATTACTCCCACATTTTCATTCATTTCCCACGTGATGCCTCCGATTTTATGATTCAGAGATCTGGCAGTGGTTTTAGTGGTTTATGTCAATATGAGCACACAGGCATCAAACACTGTGAACAGACTTGCTAATTTGTGGTCTGGATGCCGTTGGCCTGTATTCACATACAGCCATAAGCAAAAAGCTGTGATAGCACAATAGCTCACAAACCATCCTGTCACTAGTGGATTCAAAGAGGCTGCCCTAAAGATAAATTCAAATGATAGGGATGTTAATAAGGAGACAGAAAGATACCCCTAATGGATATTTTACAGGAGAAAGAGAATAATAATGCCTCCTATGTTTATTTTATTTTTTTATTATTTTTATGTTTTTGCTCTAGCATGCCCAGATTGCCACACCAGAGCCAAAAAAGTAATACCTTATTATTTCACCAGTTCTCTTCTGGATACAGCTGTGGATGTACTACTTTTAGCAATAGAATCCATGGTAACAGCGTGATAATGGTGCACTGTTACTTTTCCCCATATTCACATTGTTTGTGATGCTGTCAGAGGCTTCTTTCAGACTGGGAAAGTGTGAGGAATGATGAGGCACTTATCAGTCACTCGGGAATGACAAGCAAGCTGGGCTAATATGCTATCTGGGTATTTATTTAAGAACATTTTCCAAAAAGTGATCGGTAATCACGTGGTGACGCTCAGGTTTCTGTAATTGCTGTAAAGGACTCTAAAGTCAGTTTTTCTTGGTAAAGACTATTTCATGATCTGGACATCTCCGTGAGTCTCTGTCTCATTTTAAAAAGTTTCCTAGGCTTTTGTCAAAGGTGGACAAGTCATGTGGAGTTTCAGTCCAGTAGAGAAGGATCTAGTAACACCTGGAAATGTCCCATGATGTCTGAAGTGCTGATATAGACTGGAATCTGCCTCGTTGCAGGTGGGCATGAAGGACATCTTCACACTTAGTGAATCCAGGTTTGTGTCTGTCCCTGTCATTTTCACTTGGATTCATTTTTTCAGGACTAGCTGAAACCAAACACACACAGAACAAACATAAGGTTGGAGTAATGGATTTTTTTGTAAGGTCTGGCTTTTTGGAGGAGGCCTTGTGTTCCTTTATCGGCAGTCATTTAAAATTATCCCATTAAATACCTTCAATACACTTAAGCTTATCAATTTTTTCTGTTAAGAAAATAATGGAAAAATAAAGCTCACAAATCAACTCTCATAGAAATTGCACACATAGTTTGTAAGGACATGCTGTTAATTTCTATAAATAAAAATACTAACAAATGCCATTATTCCCAGTGTGTGTGACTAGATGCCAGTCTCTGTTGACTGATCTCACTCATTAAGCATCTCCCTGAGACATGCAGCAATGGATTGCGACGGCTGCTGCCAGGCTAATCACAGGCACAAAGGGAGGAGGTTAGTGAATTTGAATGCCAACAAGCAAAAATACTGGAAAATGCTTTCTTGTCCCAAATTTTACTTCCCAAGATGCCTGAATGTTCTCCATCTCTCTCTGTATCCTGAGAGAAATCGTTTTCCTTTGTTTTGGGGGTTTTATTTGTTCTTATTTCGGCTGTGATTAATAAATACAACAAATTCTGTGACAACATAGGTTTGCTACACAATGTAGCAGTAGGGAAGGTATTTCATGTTTCATGCAGAAATTAAACAGCAGCTGAATTAGATCTCCTTTCAATGCACAGCTTGAATACTCAGAAACTAGAAAATGTTGCTTCATCAGAAAGAAATCTCATGAATGAAGTTTAGCTAATAAAATATGTTCCATTTCAAAATAAATAATAAAAATTTCAAATGAAACTTAACCCTAGAGGAGCCACCAGTAACCTGGTTCATGTTAATTGGTGATAAATAACCATCACTACAATCCCTAATAAGAATAACAGAAGATTTTTTTGATAAATTCAGAGTTAAAATGCTGTGATGCTATTTAATTTCTACTGTAATTTTATAGTAGAACGATACATCATCGGACCAACTAATTCAGCACATAGAAGTATGGAAAAAAGGTTGGATGGTGGGATTTTTCCAAACTTTTAGCATAAAAAAATGGATCAATTTGTTGACCTAGATATAGGAAGCAGGCATGTTCTCATTTACTGACTCTAATATTTCTTACTGTAAATTTAAAATCATCTTTTGTGTACAAAATAAGCTTTACAGTAAAACAATGTAAGCTTTCATTAGCCTTTCCATTTGTCTTTAATGTCATAAAAGGAAAAAAAATGCTGTAACTTGCTGTTTGTCTCAGCAGTTACAGTATTTGGCTGTATTCAGAGAAAACTGTACATTACTGTACAAAATCTCTTGTATTTTTACAGCAATTTGTTCCACTGTCTGGGTTTACAGTACTCCAGCCCTTAGAGGGCAAACAGGTGCTCATAAATGTTACATTCCCCAAATCCTAAAACATCCGGCAACCCATTGGACTCCTTTCCTTTAGCAATCTGACCTTATAGTCTGGTGCCAGATCTGCAGAGGTTTGCAGTTCCCCTTCTCCATTCCACTGGCCTCTGTGGTGCCAGGCAAGATCAATCAAGGCCTGCTGAGACATTTGAGGGGAAGTGAAGTTGTGTTTGACCCTGTAGGTTTGCTGCCAGACAATGATAGAAAGTAGAGTGGACAGGTTCAGCCTGCCTCCACTCTCCAGACGACCAACCTGAACTGGACTGGACAGCCAGGGGAATAGAGATGAGCAGTGGGATGACGACTATATGTGTGTGTATGTGTGCGTTTGACAGAGAGAGAGAGTGTGTGTGCATCTGTCTATGTGTGCACTATCTCATGGGACTCTGCGGTTGTATTTGCACGTGCGGATGTTTTGGTGTTGCCGTGTGCGTGTGTGGGGTTACGAACTTGTGATGCAGTCAAGGCTGTAGCTTGGAGATAGAGTCTCTTCTTATGTGATTTTGTGCTTGTGTGTGTGTGCGTACGTGTGTGGCTGTTGGAGTGGTTGTGAATGCCTGTCAGTATGCTGTGTATTTTTAAGTTTGAAAAGTCATGGCACATCCGAGGAGTGAACTGGGTGACAGGAAAGAAGGGAAAAGATTTATTTTAGGGTTAAAAACTGAATTTAACCCACCTGCAGAAATGCTCCTCAGCTGTGTTTTTTTCTTGTTGGCAGCCTATGATGCCTGACTACTTTGTCATTAAAAATGGATCACTGATAGATTATAAAATCAGCCTGATTTAAAAATGGCAGATATCTATATTTCATTTTTGCATCATCATTTTTACGCATAAAAGAACGTCACTGATAAAAGCCCAGAGTCGATGTTAGTGAGAGACTTTCTTGGCCCCAAGCTTAATGTTCCAGAACCTGTAGGAAACAAATGATGGTTAAAAATAAAACTAGACAATAAGCTTTTATTTTCTGTAAATCTGAACCTCAGTAAATATAAACAGGATAGAGGCAGGAGTCTAGGTGTCTAGGAGTCTAGGATAGGAGTCCAGCCATGAACGCTACTGTTTCAGCTTAAACCTGGAAACAGTAGATCATCGATTTGGAGAATCACGCTGTCACTGACATTGTACTTCACTCAGTTTTACAGTGCAGACAATATTACATCCTGACATCCATCACTGTTGCTTTCAGAAAAATGCCAAAAGCATCAGTGTTTTCTCAATTTTTCCATGGTGGTCAGATTGTTGTCAGGTCAGCCTGCCAGTTTGCATGCCAATCAGATGGATGGCACATTGTCCTGTGCTTTTTGGGAGGGCCTCACTTGGTGAAGCATGCTGGATTTTGTACTGTTGTCACACCTATGTGAAAGCTAATTCTGTAAGTTTGCTGCTTGTGGTTTTTATTAACTGTGTAAAACAAGAGTCGAACACCAACCAATATGTTCTTATCCCATTTGTTCTTGTCGCCTCCATCTCCAGCTCATATGCATATAGTTTTCTTAATGCACTGCCTGCTGAGAGTGCACAGTCCTAGTCTAGAGACCCACATAGGACAGTTGGAGGGGTGGCAGTTACATTTGACAAAGGTTTATTAGTCAGGACATGCTGATTCACACCCATTTTAGGAGCTTTTTTTGTTTTTGTTTTACTATTTAGAGTTTTTCATTTTGATTTGTTTCATTTTTATTTGCTATTTACTGAAAGCTACTCTGTTGAGTTAGGGGCATTTAAAACGATCAGTTTTAGGCACTGAAAAACTTCATGTAATGGTTTAGAGTTGGGGTTAGAGGTTAGGAATGAAAACAAGCATTTTACCATGATGTGGACCAAAGTGAAAATGTATTATGATGAGAATACATTAAATCTCCGATACCCCAGAAAGTAGACAAGGCTAGCTATAAATACAAATTTGGTAAAGCAGCTGTGACCAGAAACAAGTGTACAAGGTTTCCCGGCTCATTATCTGCAGACCATTTGGTCAGGACCCCTTGTTGTCACATTTAAAAGCACTGGGTACTCTCATGTTGTTTTGACTTTAATATACAGGGTGTAGCATAGTGTGACCCGAACTGATGTTATGTCATTGGACTGAAAGTTCATTCATGTCATGGCTAGTTTTCACTTAGCTTCATTGCTCTTGTTTGTTTGTTTGTTTGTTTTTGTGAGAAATATGAATCGTTGATGCTTGAATGTGATTTTGTGCTGCCGACTGCTCAGTTTGCTCTCATGCAGTTGAATTGCTCTGTATTCATTATCCTGAAAGCTGAGTTCATGTACTTTGAGTTGCTGGAATGCACTCGGGTTGCTGCTAACACCCAAAAAGGGATAATTGTAAAACTTCTGTCAGGGCTAAATTTTTCCCCCTGTGGTTTGAAGCTGGTTTACGGGGGTTTTTATTAGTGCACTACTAAGCTAATCAGCAGAGTATACTGTACTCAGACGTTGTTTTCACAATGGAACACATAACAGAAGAAAACAGAAAGCTTTATTTTGACTGAATTTCTTCTGGGTGTTCTTGAAGCCTGTGTATATACTACTTTTACCTTCATTATGTGGAGATGCTTCAAGACTAAGTAAAAGACTAACAATCAAGAACAACTCAATTTATCCAGTCATGTTCCTGGCCCTCCTTTTTAGGCATTTTCCAGATGCAAGTCTGCCAGTATCATTCACACTGTTGTTTCCAGTAGTTCGACCCTTGGCCCTCCTTCCCAGTGGCGTTGTGCATGCTGTGAAACAGAGCAAGCTGACCAGTGTATATTCTGTCCTGTCTCACAGTCATTCTCACACAGTGACAGTGATGTGATCGGACAAAAAATAATGTGTAGCCTGAAGACGTATGTATGCATAATGCACAGCGTAATGATGATTCACTCATTAGGGTCATGTGACTTTATGCTGGATGGGCCCTTTGATGGACTGGCGAGCTGTTCGGGGTACGCTCCGTCAGGGCAAACGCCTGGGAGACAGTTGGTTCTGACTCTCCTCTCTCCGGGCCTTTCTGCATAATCTCCCCTTGGTTTCAAAAAGAAGCAAGAAAATTCTGGATGTCAACCTTCTTTTTTTGGTGGTTTATTTTGCACCTTTTTGTTGCATCAAAAAGATCTTCTGCTATCAAGTGTACGGTGGCATAACTTTAAAAGGCACCACCCCATCGATAAGCTGTAATAACAAGAGGGATCACTTTATTTTTATAGTGTAGTAAACATATTCTCGATAGATTTATGAGCTAAGTTACTAATTTTGAGTCATATTTAATAAAACGGGATGCTCACAGAGTAAACTACACACAGTGTTGTCTGTTCTTTGCTTTGATCCAAGCCTTTGCTAAAGACATCTAGTGTTAAAAAAACATGATTGAAATTGGTAGAACGCTCAAGTCAGGCTTTCCACATGGGGGTCAACGAACCAACTGCCTTGTTTTGGCTCACAGTGGACTCAGAAGATAGCAGATTTGCAGTTGAGTAACTAGGAAACAGACAGAGAAACAGGATTACAGGACAAAAGCAAAGCAGCAGCTTTCTAAAAGGGCCTGATTACCACCTTTAGGCAAGGAGATGCCAGCACACAACTCTACCTTAGCCTTCAGAAAGAGGGAGGGAAATGAAAAAAAACATCCCAAGCTTGTCAAGCATGTTTTTAGCATACACTCTACTGGGACGCAAAATCTAGAAGCAAGCTAGGAAAGTTTTTAGCTCATGTGCCAGGAGAGCAATTTTCATTCAAGTGAGTGGGCACTATCTTTGAGTTCAGTATATAGTTCCTATAATAAATCCATGCTAATGCTAATAGGGCTATTTATAACAAAGCGAAAAGGGTGCATTTACTCTCCTGGCTGAGTCCTTGTCGTTGCTTGTATTTGTTGATACAGTATCTCCCTCAAACACCGGAGCCTGAGTGTCTCTGACTATGTATTTTTTCCTTCTGTCTTGGTGTAGATTTCTTTAGATATCTATGTATATATGAAATTAACTTGGTTCTCTCAAACATTGGAAGTGCAAAAGGCAAAACAAATGCTGCTTTTCTTCTAAAAGGGGGAAAATGAAAGCCACTGCTCAGGCAGGTGGAAGTTGCCACCTACAACAAAGAGAGCATTGATTTCTAGTCATTGTTTCTGTACACAGGCCGATTTGCAATAGAAGCGCGAAGGGTGGGTGGAAAGGGAGCGTCTCCATGGGATTACATTGTTATAAAAGCAGAAATTGGCCATGTATTATAGAATTTGTGCAATTCATCTACAGCCAGCTACCTTTTACAATCTAAGCAGTGCGCACTGTGACCCAATAATGAGGTAAATCCTACTTGCAGATGTAGCATTGTTGTGACACAACTGATCAAATGAATTACTCAATGAATGCAACCTTAAAGATAGTGTAATTGAGCATTTCTGAATAATAATCTCTACCTTTTAAGATCCTAAATATCCAAAAAATAAATGCTCTTTTCCTCCTACTCCACAGCTATGACACGACCTGTTAAAGTTTATAGTCAAAGGGACCATAAAAGCAGCTGCACCTAAGACGTAAGCCCAGTCTGCCGGAGGGCTCCCATGTAGTGGCGTTTATAGGCGAGAGGCCGTAAAGAGCCGCCATCCAAAAATGAGATACCCAGCACTTTAAAAATATTGACACCTACTCCTTAGAAAATGATCGCCAACATGAAAGCAAAGCTCAGGCTGTTCACCATCTACGCGCACATGTGTCTGACAGATTACAAGCTGTGGCTGTGGCCAACACTGCAGTGCAAATTAGCATTAATAACACTATTTGATTCCAAATAAAAAGCGCAAACAAATGCGAACAAGCACACCTGGCTGCACAAATTCAGTCAACAGATGGGTACACGGCAGGCCAGTAATTGTTGAGCAAAAAAATGCTAATGAGCATTCACGGCAAGGTGCAATCACATAAAAACTGGGGGGGATTGACTCATATGCTTGGCCAGCATGGTGTCGGAGGTGACGGCCGTGCCAGGAACGGGGTGGCAGAGAGCGGGACTTGTCGCTGTTTGAGTCTTGGTGTTCCAGCTGCTGGCTGGACTCGCTGTGCTCCTCTGCCATCACTACAACTCCTGGCTAACATGTGCAGATATTGAACATTTTTACTTTGTAGCCTGTTCCTGTGGAGGGCCAGTTGTACCACCAAATGCCATAACATGTTGTTAATCCTAGACCTGCAGTCTATTGAAAAAAAAGAAAAAAAAATGTCCAGAATGTTACTTTTGATAGGAAGAAGACAGCGTAGTGTACCAGAAGTAAAAGAAGAAGAAAAAAGCAGGCAGAAGTAGAGAACGGTGCAATTTCACGTAAATAAAGTTAGTACAATATCCACCGTTTCATTGGTTTTTATTGTTTGAGGCATGGTAGTGATGTGGTACACAGATCCAACAGCAGAGTGAAATAGCCAGGGCAAAAGGAGCAGAGGTGGGCAAGCATTAAGTTGCTTTTTGGGGTTTTTTGGTTTTTAGGCAACAGTCTCAGGAGGCATATTTTTCCAAGCGCCAGAAGTGAAATATGCACTCAGCATGCTGTCCTCTGTAACTTCAGCAAAAACACCCACCAAATGGCATATTTATCAGCTTTCATTCACCGTTGACATTCTTTTAGTCACAGCTCGTTTATTTTTTAGGTCCCTCACAGTGGTCACCTCGCAATTGGAGCCCTTTTTGGGTTGCATTAATAAATGGGATTGAGATTTTAGCCAATACCTTTATTTTTCTTTCTCTGCTTTTTTTGTTGTTTTTTCTAAAATGTTTCTAAGGTAGCTTTGACCTTTTTAAGTACTTGGAAACACTTATCAAATAGTAATTAAAGTGTTTGTCCATGTTTGTGCGTGTGGACTGTGTCAAAAGCTTCTAAAGGCTCCAAGTGAATTTTCTCCTATTTTCATTTTTATTTAAAACAAAGAACACATTATAAATTTATATAGAACAGATTTTTAGATATGACATCTTATTATAGCACGATATGTCAAGAAAATTTCTGATAATGATATTTCTGGTGAAAAACCTGAACATTTTATTGATGCTTGCAGGCAGCATCATTTATAGATGTAAGTAAATGGGAATTTTCCATCCTTCTGTTCCAATGAGCTTCTGTTATTTACCTAAATTACACCCACCATTTGCTTTTCCACTTACATGAAGTGCAGTTAACAAGTGCCCCAGCGATGCATGGTTGAGTCGTTTAAATTTGGGTCGCGCATCACTAGCTGCTAGCATCTCATCCTTCTTAGCCTGGTTGTTCTTGACTGTGTGTTTTTGCCTCAAGTTATGAATCAAGCTTGTTATTTCCATTTTTAGCACAAAACAATTTTCTTACATATTTGGGAAACTATTGTGTTTTTCTTAGAGAGAAATATCTCCCTTTTTAGGGATAGAGAGTTCTTGTTTTCAGTCATGCCCATGCTTGTCGTGTTGTAGCGCCCACTTGGGACCATAAATGCATGGTGTTATTAGATCAGTGACAGTGGGATCACATCATGTAAAAATTTATACCAGTGTTTTCGCAGATGTTACGAGGTGTCACAGCCTTAATTATCATTTATCTGCAGGTGAGTAATACTAGCTTTCCTCAAGGATATTCGAGCTTTGGTCTCTACACTGGTATGAGTAGACATGAAATTCGGGGATCTATCACTATTGAAGCCCAGAATTATCATGGTTATCAATATAACCATGGAAGTGTGTCAAAATGTTTAAAAATGTTTTGTTTTTTTTAGTCAAATATC
Organism: Hemichromis elongatus; assembly: GCA_015108515.1. Lineage (NCBI taxonomy): Eukaryota > Metazoa > Chordata > Actinopteri > Cichliformes > Cichlidae > Hemichromis > Hemichromis elongatus. Next base: position 22,089 of record VUQR01011500.1, read on the forward strand.
CCACATTATAAAAAAGTTAAAAGTTTGCTATGGAAACACTCAGCGATACATATACGCATTCACCACAGGGTGGCAGTATTTTACCAGGGAGTTTTAACAGGATTACAGGTTTCATCATATCCACCCAGCCATCCATTTTCATGGGTGACAGATATCTGTTGCATGGCTGAGATCATAAAATACTGTTCATACTCAAGTTTTGTGGATATAAATTAATTTGTTATTATGGTGAAATAAAAAATTATGATATGCTGTTATAAGGTGTTTCAGGTGTATAAATGAAGAAATTTAGCCAGCTGGTAGGTGGTTGCTAGACAACAGAATGACGTCATAATATCTGAATTCCTCCTACACAATCAGTTGAGCACCCAAACCTAGCATAAAAGTAAATCCTAGGTCCCCGAAGGTTCTTATCTACATCAAAGGCAAACAGATTTCTTTTATCACTTGAGTTGATGAGCTAACAGCAGCTTATTTTTTCTTTCATTTTTTTGTCACATTCTGTTGAGAACTTTGGCTCATTTTTGCAGATATTAAACGTTTAACTTTTTTTTTGTTGCAGAAAACACTTTAAGCATTTTAAAATATACTACATACAATTCATATACCTGAAACGTTTAATTTCCATATGGTTTACAGTCTTAAAAAGACAAAGATCCGAACATAAGCTTCAGTTTTTATTACTGACAAGCTTTAGTGAGCAAGTTGGAAAGAAAACCCATGACATTTTTCCTTGTTCAAAATGCCATCATGTATCACTCATTAAGCTCAGAGTTAATTTAACCACCATTAACTGTAAAAATTCAGTGCGTTATTTTCTTTCTGCATATCCTATCCTGCAGTTTGTGACCATATTTGACCATATCTCTCAAAAACCCACAAGATATGACCAGACTTTAGACTTAGTCCTCTTAGATGACTTAAAATGTTGTGGCTTTCAACATATTTCCAGACACTCCAATCATTAGCAACACAGTAACGTACAGGAGCTGCTTGGTTATGAAAAGCCATGAAGCTCCCAGTTCTTCCCACAGTCCCACAGTTCTTTTACTGATGCAAATGCCAGAGGAGGTTTGGAACTCTGCTGTTAGGGAGTCAACAGAGCAGTTTACACACTACGGACCTCAACACTCTGTAGTCTAGTTGCGTTCTGTAACTTTATGTGAGTTGCTGTGTATCCTGAATGTTTCCAGTTTGCAATAATACCACTTACAGTTGATCGTGGAATATCTAACTTGGCAATAGGAATTTCCTGAGTAGACAGAGCAATCTAATCTGTCTTTGAGGTTTGTTAACATTGTTTGTTAAAGCATTCTTTGAACAAGTCCAGAATTTGGGTTAGTACAAACCTAGTCCAAGTCTGTGAAACTACTGCTCTTTGAAACAGAGGATGCCAATTCCTCAAAACTGGACAATGCATCCATGTCCTGAATAACTATACCAGCAAATTATCCTCAAAGGCAATGCAGCCCTGAATAGACTACCCTGTGAGGCTGCCTGTCCAGGCAACAGCCCTTTAAAGTCTTATGAATCAGTTAGGGAAATTCAAAGTTCTCTGCAATTTGTCACGTACCAGGCCAGAAGTGCTACCCCCACATAGTAATTACACATACAGAGCAAAAGGCTGTTCTCCCACTGGCATGTCCCTGCCATACACTAATCACCATTATACCTGAGACCTCATAAGCCTGAAACTGGAATATTAAATCTCAAGAGCACATCAACAGCTACTTTAACTATCTGCTCACTGGTGGTACTTGTTCCCGCCTACAATCCCATAAAGAATCATTGTGACACCTTGGACAGCTAATACATATGGAAATTTCCTCATTTTCCAGTATATCCAGAGTATCATCTGTTAAATCTGGAAACCAAAGACCACATAGCTGCTGCAGTGCAGCCAGGAACTCTGTTACAAAGTGGGGTGAAGCATTTATTTTGACAGTGTCGACTGACATAATTATGGCAATGGGTTTGCCAAGAGGAAAGCCAAATTTCCTTTATTTGGCTCATGTCCTTGACTCCCTGCCTACCTTACAGCACCAATTAGGGCTTTACCCTTTACTACATTTTAGCCAATGCACTTGGTATTTGTATGTTGACTGGAGCTCGCTCCTGGGTATCGATCATAACGGCTTGATTCCTTTGCTGGCTTAGTGAATCTACATGCGTCATTCTTCAAGTTATTGAAACCTAGAAGACTGAATCATTCTTTTTCCAATGATTGCAAAGTAAATACACGCTTCAGCTCATTTGAATCAAAGAATAAGTGTTGGTGTATTGTGAAGAAATGCACACAGAATATATTGGTTTCCCAAAAAACAGGGTTTTTTTATAAGTTGCTGTGCATCAGGGTTTTAGAGGATGGTATGCTTTCAAAACTAGAAATGTGTGTGATTTTAAAACTATTTCACAAAGGAATGCTGCCCTGAGCTTTCCTCCAAATTACCTGACAGAGGTGCATTTAAGAACGTTCATGACTGATGTAGCCAGATCAATATTAAAAGGCCTTGAAGGGCCATTACACAGAGTTTGCGAGATATCGCACTGATTCACTGTGAGAACAATATATGTAAGCACATAGGGGATTTATATCATGTGTACTGTCTTCTGCGCATTGTGTCCGGAAAACAAAAGTAAAAGGTAGCCTAAATGAAAGTGTCTTGATGCATGCTCATTAATCCAGTTAAAAAAATCTGTTCATCTGAATGTAGTGTACGTCCAGATGAATAGAATCAACTTTTGGGGACTAAATTAAAGTGGAGTGATAATCTGCCTTGTACGCATTTGCAAATGCATATAAGTGCATTAACACTCGTATGCATTTAACACAAGTTATTTATATTCAATAAACCTGTGTGAGAGGCGTAGTAGACCCTAGACCAGGGGTGGGCAACTCCAGGCCTCAAGGGCCAACACAGCTGATTTAAATGGCAAAATTCCCTCCTCAACACGTCTTGTATCCAGAGGCCTGATAATTAACTAATCATTTGATCCAGGTGTGTTGACCCAGGGTGATACCTAAAACCTGAAAGAGACCGGCCCTTGAGGCCTGGATTTGCCCACGCCTGCCCTAGCCATGTCGTCAGTCTATCACAGGGTTAACACAGAGAGGCACCCACATTCACACTTATGGGCAATTTTGTTTGGGCTGTGGGGGGAAGCCAAGAACCCACACAAAAATGGGAAGAATATGCAAATTCCACAGAAAGGCCTCGACTAGATCCTAGCAACAGTGCTAACCACTGCGCCACTGAGGTGTCATACTTAAAAAAGAAGGAAGGCTATGATTACAAGGCTTGATACAGAACTCTCTATCTGTTTGTCCTTGACAGGTTAAAGCACAATAACTAGCAATAATGTGCTTGATGTGTTTGAATGCGTTTCTGTTTCTTATAACCAGTGATGCTCCTGGGGCCTGACATCTCGTGTGATCTTGTGAAATTATTTTGTTTAACTTACAAGTTAGACTCGTAAATGTCACAACCACGCAATTTCACTTTTTTGACCGTGTAAGAAAGAACAACTTTAAGCAAAGCCCTATCCTTTGCCACAGTCACCCATCATTTCTTATTCTATTCTTATAAACTGATGGTATTACTCTGCAATAGGCTCAGGCTGCTGGAGGCTTCCCATGATGCACTAAACATTTCTTCTTCGCTCTGATGTTTTTAGTCTCTTTTACTCTGCTTATAATCATTGGTTATTATCGATTTGTCTTTTTGTTCTGACTTCCTCCCCTCACTCCCAACCCACTGGCTGCTCCCCCCTGAGCTTGTTTTTTCCAGATGTTTCTTCCTTTTAAAAAGGAGTTTTTCATCCCCATTGTCACCATGTGCTTTCTAATAAAGGATCATCTGCTTGTTGGGGTTTTCTTTGTAATATGGTGGGGTCTTTCTCTTCCAGTATATAGCACTGTGTATTCATATTTATATTTGATGCTTTATAAATAAAACTGAATTGAATTGGATAATGCTTTTTGTGATGGGGTGGAGAGTGTTTCGCTCTGTATTCCTATTAACCTATATTGCTCTATTTGATTCTTGTATGTCGGACTTTTGTGCACACTATAAAAGGACTACAAAGGGAAATTTGCTTTATTTATTTTGCATAGTTCCTGACAGATAAAGATGAGTCAAAACTTTTCTTATGCCAGGAATCCAAAGTTTAACCTGCTCCAGCATTAGGGAACTATTATTTTGCGTCTTGTTTCATAGGAACTTCAACTAAGTTAACAAAGTAGGTGTACAAGATCTGAGTCAGAAACTTTCATTCATAGCAGCATATGGTCAATTTAAGACCTTGCCTGCTGCCCTGAATGCCCAGCTGCTTCATTATGCCACATTAATGACAGCATTCGACTCAAACTAGTTTACTAAGTACTTTAAGTCCTCATCAAAAGCTCTGTGTAGGAGATGAGTGGTTTGGAACAAAAACAACTGTAACACACATTACCAACTGTATTTACTTAGGATAGTACTCAAACTTCTGCTGACATTTAGGAACCCTGCACAGGTGTCCTATAGAAAAGGGAGTTAATAATCTCTCCACAAAAAAGCGAGGTCTGTTTACGAGACGGTGGCATTATAAAAACGCTGCACTTGTTCTCTGAGAATGTGAAGATTTGCTCCACTCAGCCTGAACGAGCTGTCTTCATGCAAATTACTGCATGTCTTTGTTTGTTTATGAAGGGTAAATTGATTGATTAGTTAATTACACTTTAGCTAATTGTTAAGTTTACAGTTAACAGACATTAAAACAGATGATTACCGGCGGATGCGAGAGCAGGACACTACTTCGGCATGGAGTAAATGTCCCACAATGCAATGCAAAACCGTCAGTAACTGTTCAATTAGGAATTAAAATAGAAAAGTTTTCACTCTGCCAGACATAATAAATGTTTTTGTTTTTTTTAAATTTATCATTACTTGGCTAATCTTTAATGACATCGGGTTACCATAGAAACACATCTGACGAGCGCCGGTTCTCTGCGAGTTAAGTAATGTGCCTAAAAAGATACACACTGAGCAGGTGCATGGTGCAGGATATGAGATCCAACCAAGGTTTTGCAGTAGAACACCCAGACAGGCTGAAGCACTACTTAAATAACAGGTTCATCTGTTTGTGTTAACATCAGAGTCACCACAGAGCAAGCACTGCCTTTACCGGTGCTAGCAGGCCTAAAGATAACTAAGCAGGAAAGAACATGTAAGCATGCGTGAGAAAGTGCAAGAGCTTTACTACAGTGTCACTGAGCTTTCAGCTGCTGCAGGAGCTGCTCGATCTACTCCTGTTGCTTTCTGGATGGGAAGAGCAAATCAGACTGTGCACAGTCTGTGTGTAAAGCCTCAGTAGTTTGGGTTGAAAACTCCACACACAGCTCTGCAGCAGCATGATCTTGAATGATCTTGTCCATTTTGGCAGTCTCAGTAATCACTGTGGAAAGACAGTCTGATGGAGGTCATCTGACGCTCACCATCTAATTTAACATGCCTGTCCTGATCTATAATGACACAGCATGAAGGATTAGTAAATTTACAATAATCTACAATCTAAACTAGCCCCATGTTAAATATATTTAAATACATTTAAATATTTTCTTTAGCAATGCCACTACAGGTATCTCAGATACATATGGGGCGGATGTCAACCTGCTGCTCAGTTTACAAAAATCTGTCACATCTAAAGAGCTGCAGCAAACTAAGCCAGCTTTTATTTTTAGCATGCTCTTAACTGTGTTGCATTATTGTTCGACTAGATTGGATGTCTTGAAAGCAGAAAAAGAATATGTAGCTTGCTAAGTTGCTTGTGTTGTCCGTCCTTTCACTTGGAAATTCTTTGAATGAGCTTTCAGTAAAGAGAGCAGCTCACTTACTCTTCCCTTGCTCCCAAGCATTCACATTTTGTCGCATTTTTATGAGAAACGAGGAGAGTGGGAGCTAGCTGTACTGCTTCCCGGGGGCAAATCAAATGTGCTCATCTGACCTTGATGCACATGGAGATTACTTCGTATTGGATCGCTTCCAAACATCTTGTCTCGCTGAAATATTTTCATCTCGTTTTTTATTTTTCAGGAGTCGATACGTTTCATCATAGTTTTTGTCATCACAGAAAAAAATGTTGTTTGATGAAAACAATGAAGAAAATGATTGGTCAGTGAAATTAACCATTAACAAATGCTATCAACACTACCAGTGTTAAAGGTTTAAGTAAACAAAAAAGATGCACAAATGATGCACAAGTGAAGATCTCACTAGATTGTGTGGTTGTGCAAATGAAATCTCTGTGCATATAACATATCTGGCATTAATAGCTGGAATGATGCTGTAGCTTCTGTGGCTACTGCTATGCAGAAAATGTATTTGTGCATTCAGAAAGGGGGGGATAATACGTCATGACTTCAGATGATGCGAGGAAAAGGCAAATCAGCTCAGCAGAGCTGGTTTCAGGTTGGATTGGCACTGTTATGGCAGGGTAATAATACAGCTGGATCTGAATCACTCACCCTGTTTGAGGATGCTGGTGCTCTCTGTGTTAATTAGGCCTCTCTCTGCTACTCCTCGTGTGAGCAGCATTCAGCAGCAAGGTCTGTAAATCTGAAACAACCCTCTGTCTCCTCCTGTCATCCTCACACGTCATTCTTTCAGTCCCTCTTTTCTTCTCCACATTTCACCAGGTATTTTCATTACATAAATTCCTGACTAGGGTTGCTCAAATCGCATGGGAGATTTCTATATTTGTCTGAGGGAATATGCTGAAATTTTAACTCAGCTAATTTGGAAAAAAAAAATAGATAAACACCTCGGCTCTCCATGTTTTGACTGAGTGTCTGTGACAACCAGATATCAAGCTAGCAGTTGTAAATGGCAAAATAAATTGGCACTTATGTAGCGCTTTTCTGCTCTAACTAAACACTCAAAGTGCTTTTTACTGCAAGGCACATTCACCTATTCACACACATAAAACACTTTATTCTGTCCCTCTGAGTGTTAGTGAAGTATGACGTATGCATTCACGCTCCGGTGGTTGAGTCAGGAGCGATTTTGGGTTCAATATGTTATCCAGGGGCACTTCAGCTTATGGGCTCAAGGTTCAGGGAATCAAACCTCCAACCTTCTGATTAGTAGATGACTCACTCTATCTCCTGAGTTTCTGCAAACTTAAAACAAAAAGGTTTGCTAAAAGTGCTTTATGCACAGTATATTAAAAGTAAGCACTAATGGGTGGCTACAATTCATACATAAATGTTTCAAAAGCAAGCTAAATGATATATTGTTTTATATGTTTGCTTTGATATGTGTAGGAAGTAAGTTGAGCCACAAGCTAGGTTAATAATTAGAGCTAGATGTGTTAAAGAAATTGCTGAAATAGCTAAAAGCCATAGACAAGTCAATGAATGTCCAGCCTCTACAACTCATGAATGGACCAACAGATAAAAAACAATTGTATGGAAATATTATGATCCTTTCTTGATGTGTTTCAATAACATTAAGTGTTTCTACACTCCGGAGTTTTGGATTAAGCCATAATGTTGGATAATTTTGCATATCTACTGTGGAAATATGATCACAAAAGTAAAACAAGGTTTTGAAACCTTATTTTGCGTTTGCAGTGTTCCAAAAATGTTGAAGTCCCTAATGGCTTTGTCGCCAGTCACATAGCGACGTTAACACCCAAAGATGTTACCAAGATGGGTACCATATGGTGACACTTGCTTCATAAAGGTTTTGGGATTCTTTTTTTAAAATGTGCCTGTTATTTATTTTAATGTCCATGATGATGAAGCTCTCTCAGATGGCGGCATGTTCTCATATACCGAGCACCCAGATATGCCTTCTTTCGTTTCGTTTTTTTCTCTTTGAAACTGAACTATTTAATGTAATTATTCATTATTTGACTAAAGGATTTACATTTTAGGAGTAAATGTGACAGTTGATCACACGTTTTTTTGGTTCCCATGACTTCTAATGTTTTCCTTGTTAGATGCCAGTTTGTGTTCACTGAGCCTATGCTTCAGTTAGGATCTATTTCTATGTTCTCTGTGTTCTGACAGTTAATACATATTCTGCCAAGTCATGATCTCTGTTTACTGCAGAACAACATTCTAATCTCCTCTGGCTTTTAGTTCTTTCCAGTGTCCACTATCTTCCAGATAGTTTCTTTGCATTGTATTAAAATTCGGTGTACTCTGATCAGTAACTGGAACACAGTCTTATGAGAATGGTCGCAATTAGTCTCGTCATCAATTGACAGAGGAGACTCTTTTCTGGGTTCCCATCTTGGAGGCTGTCTTATGACTGGATTTAAGTTGATTTAAAAATTTGAATAATGTCTTAAATGTTAATTACCAATGGGTATTTGCCTAATCTCACCACAGTCTAAGAAGCATAGATGAGATTCCAAGAGACATCAGTGGGACCAGTAATTTCTACTTTATGTAAGGAGGAATAAGATGAGCACTGCTAGAACCCAACAAAATGACCTCCAGCAGGCCACTGGTGTAAATTTTTCTGACAAAAGAATAATAAACAAATTTCATGAGGGTCTTCCTCAAATGTGCTCACTATCCAGCACCGGGGAGCCCAGTTGGCATTTTCTATAGAACACCATTGGTGGTAGATCCTCCACTGGCACCCTGTACTTTCACAGATGAGAGTAGGTTCACCCTGTGCACATGTGACAGATGTGAAAGGGTCTGAAAAGCCATAGAGAATGTTGTGCTGCCTGTAAAATCATCCGGCATGACCGGTTTGGTGGTGGTCTATGGAGGCACATCCCTCCGGGTGCTGTTGCCTTGACTGTAGAAGGAGGCACATCAATGGTGTGCCATTAAGCATCCAGTTGAAATCCTTGAGCAGTGGGTCCTGAGTTCCTCCTGGTTATTAATCCATATCTCATGTAGGCAGATCCTGGAGGATGAAGGATTTTATAGCACTGACTGGTCCCCATGCTTGTCTGACCTAAATCAATAGAACACCTTCAGGGACGTGATGTTTCAGTCCATCCAAGGTTGCACTTCAGTCTAATCAGGAAGTGACATCCTGGACCAGATCAGGGTGGAGATTTCGCAGAAAATCATTTGCTGTCTTGTTAGGAGCATGCTCCGATGTTTTCGACCATGCATACAAGTATACATTGGTGTCTTTCAGTTAAGCCCTCTGAAGACTGATTTCCACCAAATGATGTGGCATCCTTTAATCCCTAACACAATACGAAGTTCAAATCAGTTTAGATATCCTGCATGGGATTTTTTTCTCATTTAAATCTGTATAAAATCTGTATAAAAATATGAAATCGAGAATAGACACAGTGGAAGTCACTGTATCCATGGTGCCTTCGAACTTCCTGCTTCTTGAAAAGTTGTTTCTTCTTTCACACAAGTGACTTTTTAAGATTTTTGCAATTCAATAAAAAATGCTGAAATAGTATTATTTTACAAAAAAAAAATAAAATAAGAAATAAAGGCCATTGGGGAACTGTTGGTGCAACTCACAGAAAGACATCAGTAACTTCATAAATGAATAATAAATATGTTTCTGCCTTTTCTTATTTTGGATCTCTATTTGAAGATGAAAAGTACAAATGATAGAGATTTACTCCAGCTCATCTGACACCAATTCAATTGGAAACTTCTTCTATATCTACTGCTTTGCTGTTCTGACACCTAAGATTGTGGTTCTGCAGCTGTTTGAAGTTGTAAAGCTGTCGGTCCTCGCTGCACTCTAGCTTTGTCTCTTCCCAGCCACTCGCAGGTGAGGTGCTATTGATAACGTGGGAGCCCTTCCACTTTTATTTACATCTCCCCTTCCTGCTGTGATTCAAGAGATTAAATGGAGGAAATCCGTACGAGATCATAGCTTTCACTTGGATTTACGCTCGTTGGTGTTCTCAAGCAAATGCACAAACGCTCCCTTCAGGATGCTCTGGGGATTTAGCACCTTGGTTTTCGTTTGCTGCCTTCTTGCTTGAGACTTACCTTAAAAAAGAGATTGTCTTCCTCTCTTGGTGCCGGTTGAATAAATGGCTTAACTGACTTCTAACACGGTCGCTTTTGCACCCTTTCATTTTTCTGTCTCTATCCTGCTCTGCCGCACTTTCTCTCTGTCAGCAGAAAGTGATGTGGATATCAAATTGCAGAGCAATGACATTCTCGTTGCACTTTGGTCAGACCCGCATTTATTAGAAAATCAGGAGAGCAAAATTCTTACATAGAGGCTGGGCGCTGGACCTTCTGTACTTCCACTCCACCTACGCACTGAGGACAAGCACATACACATTCCTGTTAAACACATGCTAACAGATTGCTCCTAAATATGAACACGAGAGAGAGAGAGAGACACAAAACAAATTAGAAGAATATGAATCGATAATAATAAAGATTCAGCTCTCTGTTCAGGCAGACCCAGCCAAGACCTCTGACTGGCTGCCTTTGAATTATAGATGTCTGAGTGACAGATGAATGGGAGGGAGGAGATTAATGTCTGTCGCTAATCGTGTGCGTGACACATGCACACACCGTCATGCATAAATATGATTCCCAAGAACCGAAACAGAGCCGCCAGACCTCGACACCATGGTCGCGAAGGTCCACACACACACACACGCACAACACAACACAGCCACACAAGGGTGCAGAGGCACCCACACATACTAGTGTCAACAGCAGGTTGCGGCGACTTCTTGAACCACACGAGGTATTCACTGTTGTGGTGGAGAATAATGATTGACTGGCTGGAGCCTGATCTGCGTCAGACAGAGTAGGAGACTCTGAACTGTGCTGCAGGCAATTACTTTGTTTTAGAGGAAAAGATGGAGGGGGGGAGGGAAAGACAGAAAGGGAGTGCAGGGGGGTGGGGGGGCAGAAACAGAATGGGGAGGAATCTGGCAGGCTGCTATGAGTTAACAGTGGCACCTGGTGGTCAACTGCATAACTGTTTATGGGATTTGAGAAATTGGAAGGAGGTAGTGTTTTTGTGGATTATTCTTACCTCTGACTGGGCTGACTCATGTCACCTGCTTTTTTTTGTTCCTCCTATTCTGTATTCTATGATCACAAGCAAAGTTAATGACCCAGATGTTCTGTATATGCCTACATGCAGTTCTTTCTACCCTTGAGGACATTTATTGATTTTATATTGATTTTTAACCTTTATCCCAATAGCCTTAAAGGTGCTACTTAGATATGCTTGATTGGACTGAATTAATTACATCTGACATCTTACTAATTGTACACTTTCAAATTTAGACAACTGATTCTAGCTTGTATGTTCAACTTGCTTATACGCTCAACTGGACTGCAGTCTTTGAGTCTTTTGCATTAGAGAATGAATCATCTTTCCACTCCCTCGCTTCATCAGTGATGAGCTTTGAACCTTATTACAAAGATAAAGTCTTAATTAATGACCCATCACTTTCTCTTTTCAGTGAATCCCTGTGCTACATTTTTCCTCACAAATCTCATCATTCAGTACCTCATCTATCCTGCTTTGTATGAATAAGAGACAATGAATGAGGACAGAATAACAAGACATCGACAGTCATTTGAAGGTATTATTTGAATAAAAATGGGGGTTTTTTTTAAGAGTTTAAAACCTTCTAAAAAAGAGACAAAATGTAACAGAGCACTGATTGAGTGTAAAAGCTAATCTGTCCAACAGGTGACATTTTGCAAGCTAATGTTAGCTCAACATTTGTACTAAACTCATACTACTATTTTATGGACTTATGTTCGTAACTAAAAAGTTAACACAAAGTTGCAGAATTTAGATTTTTTTAAGAGCCCATAAACATTAGATTAGCTGTCTTTTAAGACAGCGATATTAAAAATTATTTTATTTTACATGGGAGGATGGGCTGGGTCTTTTAGGCATCCATGTTATTAATTTTTGTGGATAATTAAATGGAGATTTAGTGATTTGGGATTATCCTTTGTACTTGTTACCAGATTTGAACTTTTTTATCTTGGTGACTTACTTATGTTAGGTTTAAATATAGCTTTATGTAACTCTGGATATGCTTTCAGTAATTCATGTCATGGTAGTCCTGATGCTACAGTCTTGTTGCAACTGTGTGCAAAGATCTTGTGATATTGTTGCTTCAAAGGTGGGGATCGGGTCTGTGATCACTCAGTAAACTGCCAGTTTCTAAATGATTTTGGTGTATCAAAATGGCAATAAACTGGCAATGAGGTGGATTCAGTCTGCTACCAGTTTGGGTCAAGTGGGCAATTGCATGCAATCCACTTCTGATAGATGACAGGTGAAAATCACAAATCTGCTGTTGCTAACATATACAGAGAAATTCACACTTATCACTTATATTCAGAGTCCAGGAAGAACCTTCAGAAACTTCAAAAATTCAAAAGCGTCTTTTCAAATAATAACATAGTTGCAGCTGGACAGTGGTTAACCTGCATGACACAGGTGTTTAACAACCTTTTTATATAGGAATATATCCAGTTGAGTAAAGTCCTCTACTGCAAAGAGACCACAGTTGTTTGAAGACAGGTTTCCAACAGGTGATCTGTGCAGTTTCCTTGCAATCAAAAGTTGTCACTAGGGATGCAACGATACCAATTTTTTCAAACCGATACGATACCGATACTTGGATCTGAGCACTTGCCGATACCGAGTACAAAAACCGATACTTCTACCACACACAAAAAAAGGCAATAAATTGGAAGACAGGTTTTATTTTATTCTCTGCCAATAAAAAATAAAATATAATAAAAATGACCACAAACATAACATTTCAAGTGAAAAATAAGCACTGTTTCTGTCATCTTCATATATTATGAAATAATATAAGATTCAAATAACTATTTATAAAAAC
>VUQR01011502.1:8584-22411 GCA_015108515.1 Hemichromis elongatus
GGGCTTGAAGAATAACATTTTCATGCAGTGCAAGTTTTCTCTTTTGCAGTGGCTGATCTGAAATGTGACAGATGTTTCTATCATGTGTTGATATAGACTCATTTGGCTTTGTTTTCTTTAAAAACTAGTAAATGGGTGTCTTTTGTTTTTATTTCTACATGAGTGTATAGTCTGGCCATTTTTGTCTGTATCAGAGACAAAGAAGGAGAGAGTTGGTGCTACCTGACCACCCATAATTGGTCTTAAATTGGAGTTTTATTGCTCCATTTTCAGATGGGGTATGCTTTGCGTTTAGCTTTGAGGGAACTTCATAGTTATGCAGTGAAATAATGTTGGGGTAATAATAATAAAGGTTAATAATGGAGGGAAAATTGAGAATGAAGGCAAAGCAAAAAGTACGTGTGTGTTATGGTCAATGCAGATGTAAAACCAACACTGAGAATAATCATAGAACACACATTTCAAATAAACTATGACTGACCGTTCAGCTCCACCGTTTATTTATAATCCAAACCACATTACATATGATATTTTACTCATGTTTATAAACTAGACATTAATACGCCAAATTCTCTGCATCTGCAGTGCAGTGCTTATATATGCAACCTTGAATATCTGGCTTTTTGCTTTTGTGCCATTTAAATAGATCGTTTTGCAAGGAAAGTAAAATTATTCCTTCAGTCGGATGGATCCATCCATCCATTGATCCATCTGAGTTAGTGGTATGTGGGCAGTAGTCTAAACAGATGAAACTCATACCTCCCTCTCCCCATACACATCCTCCAGCTCATTTGGGGAAAAGATGAAACTTTCCTAAGCCAGCTAAACGATGTAGACTCTCCAGCATGTCCCGGGTCTACCCGGGGCATCCTCCCAGTCAGACATGCTTGGCACACCTCAGCTGGCTCCTTTTGAAGTGGAAGATTAGCGTCTGTACTCTGAGACACTCCCAAATACCAGAACTTGTCACCCTATCTCTAAGAAAGTAAACTTTGGATGAAGCTAATTTTGCCACTCATAGCCAGAGCTCGTGGCCAAAGCTGAGGGTAAAAACATTGATCAGCTGGGCAAATGACAGCTTTGGTTTTACACTCATTGATAAGCGTCCTCGTCACTGCTGGTTCTGCACCAATCTGACAATCTCCTGCTCCAGTCTCACCTCACTTGCGATCTAGGCCCTGAGGTAAGTAAACTCCTCCACTTGGGGCAGAAGCTTGGCCTTTACCCAGAGTGGGCACCACCCTTTTCCAGCTTACAACTATGGCCTTGGACTTCAAGATGCTAATTCTTCTTCCTGCCCCTTAACACTCCATCAACACCATCCCAGTGAAAGCTGGAGACCGCTACCTGATGAAGTCAATAGAACCACATCATCCACAAAAAGCAGAGATAGAATCCTGAGACTACCAAATTGGACACCTTCCTACACCTGGCTACTAGGGGTAGGTTTTGATTATCAATGTATCCATTAAAATTGATATTGAATCGTTAAAATCCTGAATCGATTTTTAAATATAAATGTATTTTGCCCAAAACGCCAGCATCTCAGGTTAAACCTAGCAAAATTTTAACAACCACAAAACAGCTAAAACAGTAAATGAGAGCAGGTACACAATTCTGCACAATGACGTAAAGACAAAGCGCTGACCCAACGGATCAGAATCAGGGAGATGTCGGTGGGTCAGCGCTCTGTGTTTTCGCCCTTTTTGCGCTAGATGCTGAAGCTGTAGGTTTTTCTCTCTCCAAACAATATTGACTGAACCAGCAGCAAATGTAGATCCAAAGTAAATTTCACATTTTGCTTCACATAAACATCGTCACGTATTCCCTCTTACTTTTACTGTTTCGCTTCCACCACGATAAATCACACCTCAGCCACAGCGCTCTCTCTCTCTCTCTGTACTTCAAGAACAGTTTCCAGTCTAACAATCTCTGTTTTCTGCATTATTCGTTTGCTTATTACGCACAAGTCTATTGTTTACAGTGCCGTCGTCTGCTGTTTTTTTCCCTTTTACTTACTTCCGAAAAGAAAGCTGCTCTGCTTCACTTCAGCAGCATCAGGTAATGTTCACATGTTGACTAACGGTTTTCTTTCGTTTTTGATCTACTGCAGAATATTTTTAAGGTTATCTGCTATAAAATCCCAGGCCAGGAAAGTCGCCTTCATGTTTTTCTGTGTTTTATCCTCAGTTACTTTGACACAAAGGCATCTGCTGTGATGCTTACACCTTTGATAAGGTCTAAGAAGTGTCTGCTTTCTTTTTATAGATATAAAAATATGGAAATGTACTGATATGTGATCAGAATTATAATATTTCTGACATCTCAGGCAAAATTTCCCCGATTCAAATCAAATCGAATCGAATCATGGATCGAATCGATTCAGGACCTTATGAATCGGAATCGATTCTAAAAATCAGTGACAATACCCAGCCCTACTGGCTACACCTCCAAATTCAATTCATTTTTTTTTTTTTTTTAAAGAATTAGGGTAACCCACTGGGAATGGGTCTGACTTATTGCTGACAATACAGACCAAGGTCTTGCTGTGGATGTACACCCCAGGGGCCTGTAAGAACAGGGCAGATATCCTATATTTCCAAAGCACAGTGCCGCTGAATGCCTGCCACTAACTACAAAATTAAAAGCAGCACAAGTTCCTAAAAGTCTTTAAAAGTAGATGTAATCAGAGGAATCAGTGTCTTAGAGGCACTTTTCACTATGAGGGAAATGAGAGCTAATTATTAATTCTGAGTACAACTTTCCGCTGCAGTCAACACAGTCTTCAGGGTGACATAAGCTCACATCTGCATATGCAAACACAGGGAGAAACATTAGTTCAGCAGGTTCAGTAACACTCAGAGTTTCCCCTCAGGGTCTGCATGTTGTCCCAGTGTTTTTGTGGGCTCCTGGCCAAAATCTAAAGCCAAGTCTAGTCTCATTGAGCGTAAAACTGTTAATTTGATCTCATTAGTCCTGCGGTGGATAGGGCAGCACTCAATATCCACTATGCCTGCAGTGACGCTGAGCCACGATTGTAAGAGAAGGACGGAGGAGCACATTTGAAAATTACAGCTGTACAGCTCCAACATCCGTAAATTTAAACAAGTCTTGCACATAAACAGAGCAATGAACAAAGGAAAACCATAACACCCATAACAGTATTTAATGTGACAGCACAATGCTGGAAACACTAACAAACTAAAATATAATTCAACTTTCAAAACGTTTTTCCAAAATTTAAGGCCTTCTCTTGCTGTTGCAGAACTCTGCCATAGAGTCTCTTATCATAAATGATTAAAAGGCCACAGTTGTATTTCAAGAACAGTCCGACATCCGTAAACATGCACAGATGGTAATGGAAAAAGTTTTATGCTCTTAGACCAGATCTTTACTTTAGAAGCCAATTGCTCTAATAGATTGTGTAATAGTCTGCCTTTAGTTGTGTGTTTCACGTGGGCAATAAGGAAACAATAATGGTCTCTATCACTAACCTTTTTAACCTATAACATTCACAGATTTGAGGGTGACTCTGGATCAGTATCTTGCCACTTGGTATGAAAATGGAGCCACCGACCCGCACTGCTTCCTGAGCCACAAGCCTTTATTTAGGCAAATTTTAATAAAGGTGCTCTAAGACTTTCTCTATGAATCCTGTGACCTGGATACAGGCCGGGTTAGACGTCCACAAATACTGCTGCAAGCGCGCGTCATGCTACAAGTGGAGCATTAAAGGATGTTAACTTTGTCCTGTTTTATTCTGGAATATCAATTTTAGTCTCTCTTCACCACCTACAGCCAATTAAGAATCAGCAGTTAACCTACCAGCAATGTCTTTGAGCTTTTGAGGAGGCGTAAACATTAAAGTGCCACACAGGCAGATTTGAAGCCTGGGGCTTCTTGATGTGAGGTGACAGCACTAAAGGCTGCACCGCCATGCCACCCTGCTTGTGTTACCCCCCCTGGGTAATTGTCTGTCATGCCCTAATGAGTATCAGCGGTATTAGTGACACGTGTTTCCAATTAACCAATCAGTAAACACGCGTGCTGTCTTGCACTCCCAGGTTACCAGATTGTCTTGACCTTGTGTTCATTTTGTCAAACTTTGCGGCCTTACTCATGTTCTTATTATTTTTCTTGTGTTTAAAGTGATTCCCTGTGCATGACCCTTTGCCTTTTTGCCTCCCGCTTGTCTGGATTGTTTGGCTTTGCCAGCTACCTTAAAGTGAACAACTACCACTTGATATTTTTTTTTGTTGTTGTTGAAAAATTTTTGGCACTTCTGTTCATCCTGCATTTAGGTCCTCTTCCTCTGAACGTTGCATCAATTGCCAATTGCAACCCACAAGTTACCACAAACTTTGGGAAATAACTGGGTTGTGAATCATGTACATCATTTTTTGGCATCACAAGTCACGTACCATCTAATTATTGCATTACACTTAACAGAATGCTGACATCCCTTCAACTGTTATCTCCAAAGCTGGATAAGAAGCACTAAATAAAATTAATTTTCAGGAGAACTATCCTTTTAACAGTCCTAGGAAAAACATTCAATTGATTATCAGAGTTAGGAGCATTATCTATCAAATTCTATTGTAGTGTAGCTACAGTGGAAACATGTAGACATGACATCATGTTGTCTGTATTTGGCCAGTCATCCCACAGGAATAAGTAGAAATTACCACTCTCCAAAATTGGCCACAGAAATACTCGTTCTGCTGCCAACAATCCTTTAAACAAAGTTAAAGTGTTATTCTTCACATGAATGTGGCCATCAGTGGAGTGATGTGTGTACACAGTGTGATTCATGTAAACCTTGACAGCCATGCCTGCTGCAAACACACTGCAGTCTCTCTCATCCACCTGCTGCCCACTTCCCACATCCATCCACACAACCTGCAGTGCCACGCGTGCTCGACTGTGCCAACTCACA
This sequence comes from Hemichromis elongatus, assembly GCA_015108515.1. NCBI lineage: Eukaryota > Metazoa > Chordata > Actinopteri > Cichliformes > Cichlidae > Hemichromis > Hemichromis elongatus. Next base: position 13,521 of record VUQR01011502.1, read on the forward strand.
GAAGCATATCAGTGTTACAAACAAAGCAGGCGGCTGAGTCGTGCCTGTTTTGAGTTTACCTAACGTCTACCTAGGGTTTACCTAACGTCTGCTGCCTATATATGGGCGCGTGTGGACTGGAGGAGCGCTAACCCTCCGCCCTCCTTGACCAGACTAGTAATATACCCCTCTGGGGTGATGGAGGGAAAGAAAGTTGAGTGATGGAGTAGAAAAGGGAGGCAAAAGGCAAGCAGAAAAGTTGTAATCCAGATAGAAAGTGCATGTTCACGTGCATGTGCATTCTTTAAACTTGATAAACTGGCTGCAGTGCTGGTGAATGTCAGCCTGGAGCTTCCCAAACAATCCATGCCAAAGAATTTTACCTGGAAATCTCATATGGCAAGACTGAGCTTTTTTGCAACACGAGGAAAGTTTTGCCTCAGAAAAAGCAACATTTTACTAAAGTTTTCATACTTTGGTGATACTGCACGTGATTATCTCCACTTGAACCAACACAGAACAAGAAACTGGGGCATGCACTAGTTATTAGTGGTCCCACATGTGTCAGGCCATTTAAACTGATGACAGTAAGCATTTACTTAAGTGGCTAAATTGAGCCATTGAGACAGAATTACATCATGATAGCATGGGAGCACTTACCATCCCCGTAAGAGATTTTTTTCTCCTCCGTTTTTACAGACACACACACAAAGGAAACATGCACATAGTTTATTTGTCTGGTTACATGAATAGAGATACTCTAAGTACAAAACAGACAGCGTTTTACATCACAAAATGCAGCTGAGGAGTGTCACATCAGATGACTTATGCTGAGCATTGTCGCACATTAACAACGGGCCCCTTCCCATGACTCACAAAGAACCCCTCGGTACGGAGGGGAGAGGCTTCTCCTCTCTGGAGGGTTGAAACAACAGCAAATCAAGAGCAGTGCCTTACATAAACAGTGCAGCTCTATAACATATGGAGGGGCTATCCATTAGGAGGCTGAAAGACATGAAGGAAACATGGAAGAGTTTGGAGAAGGAGGCCATGAAAAGAAGACCGTGTGTGTGTGTGTATGTGTGTGTGTGTGTGTGTGTGTGTTAGAGAGAGATCAGAGTCTTTTGACTGTAACCAAATGTCAAAGTTACACACACTTATAGTGAGGCTGTGAACTCAGCATAAATCGGAGGGTAATTTCTCTGTTATGTCACAGATCAGATTTCAGATACCAAGACGTGAAAATGAGACAGGCGCTTTTTCCTGATAATGTTCTTCTTTTGAGTGGATGGTGTGTATTTGTGTGTGTGTGTGTCACTCTCCCTGTCAGATGGTTTGTGTTGAACTTTTTTCAGGCAGACTGATGTAAATGGAATGATGAGGTCAGTGTTTCAGTTCATGCCAGGCGTACTTTGACATGACACATATACACTGATCCGCCATGACATTAAAACCACCTGCCAAATATTGTGCAGGCCCTCCTCGTGCCGCCAAAACAGCTCTGACCTGTTGAGGTGTTGAGATGGGACTTCTGGGGGTGCCTTGAAGTGTTTGGCACTGGGATGTGGGCATTTTCTCTTTTATGTCCTGTGAATTGCAGCAAGAGGCCTCCATGGATCAGATTTGTTTTACGTCCAGGTCAACACCTTGGGATCTTTGTCCTGTTGCTTAAGCTGTTGCTTAATAGTTTCGTAAAGTTTCCTTGGGGAGGCTGCCTCTAATGTAGTGCAGTGCTTTTGCTGTGGGAGAGAGTGCTTAGTCATTCCCCTAAACAGATGAACTCTTGTGCCAAAGTTACATTCAGATAAATGCCAGGATCCAAAAAAGCATTCACAAACACATCGCTGTTGGTTATCATTACACATTGACCTTTTTTTCCACTTGATAATCTAAGGACTGTACTGTCATCACGCAAAAGTGACACTTCAGGGATATTAATCTGTCCAGTTGGGAAGCATAAAGCATGCAAGCTTTGATCCAAACTGAAACATGTATGGTAAAGAGGCAACAACACGAAAGCCCCCAAAACAAGATTCAATTTAATTCAGTTCAGTTGCACCAGTCACAACAACCGTCACCTGAAGGGGGTTTATACTGTATGGTAAAGACCCTACAATCGCTACAATAATCACTCAACCCTCTACGAGCAAGCACTTGGCGACAGTGGCAAGGAAAAACTCCCTTTTAACAGGAAGAAACCTTCAGCAGAATTAGGCTAAGGAAGGGGATGAAGACAGAAAACCCGATGAAGTTTGCATGCCTTCTGTTTAACTTTTCAGTGGAAATATTGTGCATGATGTGAATTCTGCTTGCAAAAAGGTTGTTTTTCTGTAAGGTAGCTCCCACAGATCACAGAGCTCTGTCCCTATTTTTTACTAGTTTCACTTTTCGCTAGTGTGCTTGTCACTGCTCGCTGCACAGGTAGTTCATCTCCTCCAGGATGGCACACCCAGAGTATGTTCATTTGCTGTGTCTCCCAGTACATTGTCAAGAGTGTGGAGAAAATCTCAAGAGATGGCCCATTACACAAAGTTGGACAAGAGTGGAGAAGGGCAGCGACAGCAGCAGGACCCATGTCTGAAGAGGAACAGGAGGAGCACTGCCAGAATACACTGAGTGTGTATTTTTCTGATCATATGTCAGAAGCAGAAGCAGAGGGTAGCATAAGGCCCGGCCATCCTAGAGTGGGACACCAGACCTGGCAGTTCTGCTACTGGTGTCCTGTTCTGTTCACATTGAGCACATGTGACAATGCTGCAAATCTGATCCTGCCTAAAAATCCTTGGATGGTCGCACAGACCTTTTTTCTGGTGGGACCATCACATAAAACAGAAAGAGAGCAAAGCAAAGCTGTTGACGCATTGAGCAGCATCTGTTTATTTGATTTACCACAGCCCGTTAACACTGCCAGATAAGATATGGTTTTGGTTCCATTCATCTATCTTATCAGATATAAGGTAGGGGGGAGCAAAATGTTAAATAGCAGATTTATTGTTCCTCCATGGAAACATATTGCAGTTAATCTTGTTTCAGCTTCATTACATTTAATCATCTGGACTAAACCTCCACACAAAACGTCTGTTTCACGGTGCCAGACTCTTCTCCCTTGCTCCTTAGCTTTAGGTTTTCAGCATAGTCTCCTCATCCTTGTTTCACCTGAAGTTTTGGCAGACGCTCATATAGCAGAGATACAGCCAATGTTAGTACTGTAATTCATATAGAGTCATCAGGTCCCAGCATGCAATCTGAAGTCATTCAGCTCCCTGAGTTGTTAGAGAAACACCCAATCAGACATCCTGATGATGATGAATCCATCTCTGTCATCACCACAGCGTCAGGATTGAGGTGACCAGATGGAGGCGATTATAATGGGAAAACCACCTCATTCACATACTAACATCATCAGAGGTGTTTGAGTAGACATCAGGCTCATCCCCCATTGTATCCAATAAAGTAGGGTTTGACACTGGAAAGGAGACGAAAGCTGTCACGGTTTACTTCTGTTGTTTTGCAGGGTTTTCTTCTATTGGTCAGAATCTCAGCGTTGAGTATAGTGATGCAACTGCGACGTCTATTTTGGTTTGTTTAGATCATTCAGTCAGCGACTGAGTCTCTCCTGTGTGTAAGCATGCAAACAGGAGACTGAAGGGGTCTTTTTAATGAAGCATCTGTGGAGCAATTTGTGTTTGTCTCTCCTTTGGCTCTTTTCATTTGCTCAGGTGCTTAAAATGTCCATCAGTCTGTAACCACACCACCTGCAAACGTAGCTCTTGGCCCTTTCCCAAGTGAACTGTGGCGCAGTGCACAAGGACTGAGAGTATAAGTGCCCCAGATACAGGAAATTGCTCTCAAATGCACTGGCGTAAGAAGACAAACGTTGACAAGAGGTAGCCAGAAATTACTCATAAGACAGTCTAAGTTTTCAATTATTCATCATTCTCTATTAATCTTTTTTTTTAGTTTTTATAGAATATGAACACAAAATATCACAAGAAGGTGAAAGGCTCGAAGGTGTGAGAGAATAAATTGAGTCTAGTTTTGTTTGTAGCATCTGTCTTGCTCATAACATGTGGCCTGATCTTCATTTAACTCACAGTTATAAAAAAAAATGTGTGTGCTTAAGTCTGCGTGTAAATGCGCACACACACTTACACTTTTATGTCTTTTAAGAACACATGCAGTACTCACTTAGTGGAAAGGTTTTAAAAATTAACTCTTGATTGTTGCAACTTAGAGAGCCTCTGTTAGAAAGAACATGGTTCAAATCAGTGCTTCCTGCAAAATTGTTTCCCTTTATCAGGATTTCTGATTTTTGGTCTTTATAGACCAAACCTCTTTTGTTCTCATCTGATCATCTGTCCACTGAACATTTCTTCAGATTTGGGCAATGCGTTCTCAACTCCTTGTGCAATATAATGCTATTTTACTCCATGCACCACCTGCTCTAGTATTGATGACCAAGTGATAATATTCATGATACCTACAAAAACAGGGTTGGACAAAGCAACACTGTTCCACCACCTCTGGCACCTTGGTGTTTTGCACTGACCTATTTTCTTCGGCTCGTTAGGTTTAAAGATTCATGTGTTGGACAAAAATATGCCCCTGCAGACTTTAAATGTTCAATGTTCATTTTTATAGAAAGGGGTACCTCAGTACCTCACACGTCTACTTTCACCTCACCACATAGCCTTTTGAAAGGGTCAGATGGGTCGCAGGGTTCACATGCCTTTTAAAGTTTAGGCTATAAGTTCTTAGTTTAATTTAAGTTTTGTCTGTAATTGTAAGTTTCCATCATAAGAATTTCTGGATTGATGTTGTCTATGGTCCCATCAGGAATATAGCGATCGTGTCATCAGCAGAGGACCCTGAACAGTCTCATGGCGAGTCCAGTTGAAGCCCCGGGTTTTAAATTGTGACTAAAATGAAAGACCTGCTGCTGGAGAAGACACAAAGAAACAAAACACTCACCGAACCTGCAAGGACACAGTAACAGACTTAAACACTGAGAAATATTTGTAAAATGTAGCCGTGGCCTAAAGGTGAAACCCAACATTTGCGTAATATGAGACTACACAGTGTTAACATGCTTATTTCAACAAGCTTTTTTTTTTTATTATAGCCCGAGGAATACATGTCACCACAAGGCTCACCTCATAAGAATAACAGTCATCACATTATAAGTTATTCCTCTCATCATCATCAAGCCATGATGTATAGCATAGTACTTAAGGGTTGTGCAGTATCTCATAGGGACTGAAATCTCTAAAAAAAAACAGGATAAAGGGGTGTGACCCCAGCAAACACAAACAGTATCATTAGAAAATACAGGTAAACAAACCATCCCTTGAATCTGTTTTTATCCTGCATGCATCGAATACGCAAACACTTTTGTAACCAGTTCACAGAGAAAGATCCATTATATAAAGCAAAGCAGAGTTTGCACAGTTCTAACAAGTCTGAAAATCAACATTCGGATTGACCATCTTTATTCTTTTACACAGTTTGAACTTTCTGAGGCAAATGTTCCTATAATTTCATAAAGCAGCATTCACAAATCGTTCTCCAGTGTTCTTGAAAGACACTTAAAGCACTTTTTTGGATGTTGGCCTCTTGTTTAAAGCTCTGTCAAGATGATCTCCCACTGGTTGAAAATATTGACTCTGGGGAAAGTAATAGTTTTCCTTTTAATGTTTTTCAATCCAGGATTGCTTTTACCACAATATTAATATGCTGACAGTCCGGTGGGTTCTATGTGTTACTGCATGATGGATCAAAATGATGGACACTGTATTATTCATCGCTGATATGTGGCATTAGCACTGACTGCAGCTGATAAGCTGCGCATGGCTGTCTGTGTTCACGTGTGGCTTCTCCTTCCTTTTTCTCTTATTTTTGACGTTTAAATTTATTTTTTTAATTTAAATATATTTAGACACGCAAACATGTAAAGTGCCCCATGGGGAACACATCACATTACAGTGTTTTTGAATCACTTTAACCCCATACACACCAGCTACTTTTTTATAGAGAAGGGCTTATATTAGGACATCCTGGGAACATTTTAAACTGGGAGCGAAGACTTTCCACCATAACTGTGTTTCATACTGTGCCCTGCATGTGTCAGCTTCTTATCGCTGTGATGAATGCTGTTTAAATGCCGCTGCTACAGCAGAGAGGTGGCAGGGCCTGCAGGTCTCATGATATTGTACAGCCACACAACATCTTAGCATATCACATCTAGTGAGCCACAACTTAACACATCCCCCACATATAGTACAAAAAATGAACAAACATCCCACTAAAGGCTGAGACATTCACTGTTGTCTTAACTAACTGGAGTGAGAAACTGATGCTGAGCTGTAGTAATCTCATGGGGGACCACCACAGCTTAAGTCCAGTCTCAGTGGATCACTATGTTCGCACAGGAAGAACGCATGTTACTTCTGTGGTGGGAATACAGTATGTGTAGCCCTCTGCATGCCTGCTTTTACAGATAAGTTGAGTCTTGAGGTAACATTTTACTTCTACCTGCAAACTTTAGCGCAGGCCGAGTTGTGTTGAACCTGTGTCATTATTACAGAGCCCCTTTGATAAAGTTTAATCTTCTGCATAGAGAGCAATGCTACAAAATGACTGTGCTTGAATATATTTATGTAGGATAATGTCATATCATTTTTCTGAATTTATTTGGCTTTCTACAAAATACCAACTGCCTCAGGATGCCATATATGCCTCTTATTGCTTTATATGTCAGTCAACCTGTCCTTATTTTTCCTACACTTGAAGTCAAGTAATCTCAAGTATGATTATTCATTTTCTTTGAGAGTATATTTACTGAATCCAGAGGGTCAAAACAATAAAATAAAAAGGCTGCTGTTAAAATTTCTAGCCTTCATTTAGGTTTAAGGTCAGCACACAAATTTGCCAGAGATTTGAAAAAAAAAAGAAGAAAAGGAAAAAAAACAGTAAAAACAGAGAAACAAAAATAAATAGACAAAGAAAACATTAAAGATTCATGTAGTTAGCTGCATTAGTGGCTGATGTAGCACAAATGTCATCTTAAACACCGAGACCTACATAGAAACTTACCTTGAGACTTCAGCCTGGACCACTCCGGAGGGCCCGGCCCTCACTGTCCCTTAAATGGTTTTAAAAGGGGCCCTTAAATAGTATGTCCTTGAGCCAAACACTTATAGCTTCCAAAGAGTTGTCTAGTTCGGGATCCAGATCAAGATGAAATTGTGGCGACAATGTCTGAAACCAACTGAACAAAAATAGCTTTGCATTAAGAAGCTCCAGTGGCTGCGGATCAGTGCTGCTGTTTCTGTGAACACATTGATCCAGAAATATGAAAAATGAACCTTTGGTAGTTTTATACTATAATTAATTAGTAATAGTTAAACAGCATTCACCGCAGGTCACTTGAAACCATAAACACAAAACATAAGCAACTCAGATGCAACTCACTGTCTTTGCTGAGAAATAAACGAGCTCAACCGAGCACTGCCGCCCTCATGATCCCAAATTACCTCCCCAAATTCACATGATTGTTCGGGAGCATCAAAGCCCAGGTGATAAAAGTCCACCGGTCTGTCAACATCGTCTTAACCCAAAGAATTTTGGACGTTTTGTCCACCATGTTGACTTGGTTGCCCTGAGGTGACTAAAACTCTCTCAACATCGCGCATTTCACACTAAAGTCGAGCTTTCGCTGCGTTGTCATTCTCCAACCTCGACGCTGCGATGATGACACACACACACACACACTTTCTCTGAATAACTGCTGTCACATTATTGTCTCCGCAAAAACACTTCCATCATATTTTCTTGAGATTTGTTTCTGTCTGCATAGATTGTGTCTTCTTCAACATCCGTTGTCTTTTTTGTGCTTTTGCAGTATGCTTTATTTGTTGGGGTTACGTTGCAGCATGTTGGATCAGTCCTCCCACTGTAAAAATGGGAGGACTGCTGCAGAATGAAAAAGGACAAAGGACAAAAACAAACGAGACAAAGGAGCACAAAAAGGAGTTAACCAAAAGCTATTGCTCCACCATTTGCGTCACGTGACCCAACCCTCTGAGATTGCCTAATTTTTAGAGGGGTTTATGCCACACAGCATCAGACTGTTAGAGTGAAAGGATGCTTCTGTGAGTGTGCGTGGCCTGTGCAATGACTGCACCTCTGCAAACACGGTAATTGCGCTGATTCCTGTGAGAGGGGCTGTTTTTGTCTCCTACCATGTTTGGTTTCCCGGAGCATCGGCCAGAAAAGTGAGAAAAAAAAGGTATTTTCTCCAAAAATATTAGAGAAACAAATATTGGGTGTCACGATGATGGCATGAATGAGGAAAGATCTGTTAGTCCTGCCAAGTCTCAATGTTGAACTAAAGATATGGAAATTATATGAATGCGCTGTTAAAACATTTCATCAGCGCCCGTGTTAATGTTAATTAAACTTGTTTAAGTGTACGTCACTCATACCTTGCATCAGCATTTAAAGTATTTTAATGTTTAACAGTGAACGTAGTCATTTAGTAACAGATGTAGCTGGCAGAAGTAGCCAGGCAATGAGGTGAAAGAGGTGTTTTGTGCTTTTTGTGATTTGCAAACTGTTTTTTTTAACCCTTTGGATCAGTTGCTATTAAAGCTGAGTTAAATTGGTGCTCCCCAGTCTAGATCCGTAGTTTGTCCAGTGTCCCACTGGAGCAACAACCGTTATCTCTTCCCACTCTCATACTCGACTGAGAACGTAAACATGTAAAACATGCTTGTCTCCAGCGCAGTGCTGTGTGTACAGTGTAAGTTAAATGTGTGCATTGCTGGTGCATGCCAGACCCATGACTGCAAGGCGTCTGATTTTTGAATCGCATCCAAAAGAATTTAACCACTTTGCAGAAAGAGGGAAAGGAG
>VUQR01011503.1:16062-31157 GCA_015108515.1 Hemichromis elongatus
GGGGCACATAACAGAAAATAATTGAGAAGCACTGACCTACGTGAACATGTAAAAAAACTCTTTGAGAAGTACATGTTTAAAAACAAAGAAGTTCAAAAATATTTTTTTCATTCCTAAAGATAATTTAAAAACTTAAGAAAAAATCCTGATTGAGGTTGTCATGATTCATGCATGAAAGGGTTAAAGGCACAAATACACGTTGTTGAAGTTAGATGTCTATCGTTAAACTCACTGGTGTAAAGTAAATAGGTGAATAAGAAAATTCTGAACACCTGAACTTTCACTGTGTAAATCAGTCAGACATTCAAAAGTTGAATAACATCCTATTATTTGGAGTTTTTCTAACTTTTTTACTTCGTAATAGGGCACAGTAGACATAGTAATGGTGTTTATTGCCATACAGCGTGTCCAGTTTTCCATTTTTTATTCCCATTTATACATTAGTATTCTATTCATCTTTCAGCAGAAACCACTGACAGCAGCAGAGGTTTGCATCTACATTAAATGTCTTATCCTTACCTGCATGGACTTTCTATTAGTGCCAAGGCTGAAAATGCACAAAATGATGACTCTTTTTGTGTTGACACAACATGGCATGCATCAGAAACCATGTAAACTGACAGCAAAGGCTGAATTCTTCTGTCCTGCATTGCTTCAGTGAGAAAATTACTTGTGGCTCTAATATAATACAGTGCAATTTAGATGCTTATATCTTCCACGAGACCAGTAATGTTAATAAAACAGTAATAGGATGTCATTGCAGGGCCATGGTTATTCTAAATCTCTACAGTGTGCGCTACTCTTTGAAACCCACCACTGTGGTCCCTGTAAATGCATCCAGTGCAAGAGCGCTACCCAGACGCTAGGCCAGAGATAAATCCTACTCATTTCCTGTGTTGACAGTCTGAGGCTGCTTCCTTGACTCGGTAAAATTAACGGCCCAGAACGTTATTTTCCCATCCAATATGCTGCCATCAATCATTCTGTGTGCCTTCATCGCTTTAAAAAATTATGTGTCACTGTTTTCTACAAAGGCAAAGCAACAAATTTAGTCACCAGGCAAAGGAGTGATGATAAAATGCACAAGTCTGACGGTAAAATGAAGGGGCTGTAAAACCTCTCCATGACAAATTTGAATTTGGCCATACAGGATTAAAGTTACTGCACAACAATTAGTTATGAGTAGTTAGGTGCTTTAATTAGGAGAGTGGGGAATGGGATAAATGTGGTTCAAAAATAAACGCGGAGGTGTGGACCTACAGTGTACAGCGTAGGGTCACATTTGCAGGCTTTCTCTGATCATCTCACTGACATGAGTAATAGCAAGGTGTTGGAAATTACTGCAGCTCTGCAGTCTCTAGCAGACTTACCAAGACGAGACTTAAACACGGACCTCACAAATTCACACATCTTTTAAAAATACACAATCCTGGCAAAAGATTTAAAAGCTGATATTCTCTTCAGAAAGTGAATGAAAGGACTTGATTTTGACAAAAAAAATAAAAATTACATTGGCTTGCACTTTGTTTGTGAAAAGATCTCAATGTCAGGGAAAAACTAGTGGATGAAATAAAGTGTATTTATCATAGAATGACAACTAGCCTCATGTAGCCTGATAGACAGAGAAGAAGGTATATTACAGCTGTAGGCTGTGACTGCTCCTGCGTGAACTATATGGAGTTTTATTGCAGAGCGGGAAATTGCAAGTGCCAGGGAACAGAAGTGAGTGACATCAAGGAGGATAGTATGGTAAGGGAGCATGTAAAGCGCATCCTCATTTCACTTCCAGGCTTATGCTCTCCTACTCCCTGATCACAGAACAGCAAAGGCTGATGGGAGAGCGGATGGGTGGGGGGAATGTGATTTGAGGGCATCGAGAAGCGGAACTGACAGAGACGGATTCACTGTGGCCCAAGCATGGAATTGCTTTTCCTTTCCCCTGGAACTGAGCTGGAAGTGTCTGCGGCTGCAAACAATCTCTAAGCAGGAGCTTTCACAAAGCCCAAGAGCCAGAAGCTCAGAGGCAGGTGAGAAAAACGCTGAACTATTTAGAACAAGAAAACAGGTAAAGTCAGCTTGAGTGCCCAGAAAGTGTTTGCATCAACACAAAGTTGTAATCACAAGATACTGTATGTTTTCCATCTTACAACATTAAGAGAAAAATGCACATTTGTTCAGACAGTACGTGTCTGTGCATTTAAAGTGCAGACTGTGTGCAGCTATGTGTACAAAAACCTTCTTGGTCATATGAGAGGAACCGAGTTCGTCTGTCCACTGCTGTCGTGCCGCACGGCTAATTAGACAGGTGTTACAGAGCCCTAGGATACAGATAGGAAGACATGGGAGCATTTCACTCTCTCAGTTTGACACAACAGATAAGGTGTTCTGTTCAATTTACACCTTAACCTGAGAGGAAATCCGTGTGGAGTTTGGTCAGGGATCCTAAAAACTCAAGGTTTTATTTGAAGACATACCTACCAGTCACTGCTGCTACCGTCGTTATGACCGCATTATATGAAAACCCTATCATCACACTCCCCACTGCACTGAGCCACAAGATGAGATGTTGCACTGAAATGCATCATTAGAACCTATGTGCATTAGCTTAAACACTACAGATTAAACTCATTTGATTCCAGTGTGACAAATAGTTTCTCCTAATGGCCCAAAGTCTCAGAGTTAACATTTGCTCTAAAGAGATCACACGAGCCCCTGATGTTTCACCTCTAATGGTGCATGTCTGGGATGACTCTGGGCATTGGACTGAGAGCCTCATTGTTACACAACCTGCTTTTGACATTGCTTCTCTTTTTCACTGCTTCTCATCAGGTTGGAAATGTTGTCAGGGTCTTTTACAAGGTAAAGACAGGCTAGGGCAACCAATAAGCACACTGAGCCACAGTCTAAACCACTGAAGATGTGAGACACTCGGAAACTCTCAAACAACTGAGTTTGTCCACACTGGAAATGTCATTCATGTGACTAAAACACAGGAAGGATTATTCTGAGCTTCTGCTTCTGCTAGCCAAACGGATTCAGGGTGTTTGAGAGGAGTGACTCTTCCTTTGTCTGCGTGCATTTAACATGCATCTGGAGCAGTCCCGTTGGTGAGGGCTATTACAGGCCGCAGATAATAACAGAAGTGAAAGTGAGACAAACATCTAGAAAGAACAAGAAAATAAATGAATTCACAGATATGTTGTCTTCCTCAAATGTTGCTTGCACAGCTTAGCGTGGCCACAAGGGATGTCTACTGAACCAAAGACAAGAGAGCAAGAATAACTGCCATCCAGTAGATATGACAAGGAGGTCATGTTACTAGCTATTCTTCCATCTCTAATGTAAGCATTGCATTTGGCCATTCATGTTAATTACAGTCAGTTGTTGCCACTTTAGAGACACATGTCAAGCTCAATGCAATATGCAACATGGTTCAATGTGTTCCTGTTTTTCTCCTCATTCCAGCAGATTAACATCAAATATGGAGTTAGAATGCCACAGTGCATCAGTGAACTCAGTCTTTATATAACAATGCTTTAGCACAAAGGCAAAGTCCAGTTAGTCGTCCACACCTAGGAGAGTGTGACTTTTGTCTTCTGCAAGTGTGCTCTGTCTGTCTGTCGTGCTTCTGAAACCTTCTTCATCCACGCTAAAAAATTAAACAAAAAAGTAGAAAATGCTTTTCAGTAAATGGTGACAGCAAAACGGATTCGTGCCATGTTACAGGTGCTAAATCGGGATGTCTTGCATTGCTGGCAAAGTGTAATGTGACGCTGTGACAGGCGCAGAAAAGGCTGCCTGTTAACAGTATGTAGTTTAAAGGCAGCCCTCACCGAGGACGCTGTTCTCGACGTTCTTTTGAGTGACACGGCAACATCAAATACAAGTTTCCACAATGAATGTCGTGACCCCGTCACCCCGGTCACACCGCAGAGCAGACAGCTGACAAGTGGGCAGGAAAAAATAAAACACCCCCCCCTACCCCACAAGCCCTCGATCAGCTGTCAGAGACTCGCACCTCTAACAATCTCACCTGACACAAAACCGGTGAGATGCAGAGAGGATGAGGAAAGCACAAGGGGGCTAAAAAGGAAGGTAGGTAGTCTGATAAAGAGGAAGAAGAGCAAAGACAAAGGTGAGGACGCTTAAAAAATAGACAAGAGGACAAAAAGGGAAATTGCAAGTGCAAGAGTGAAATTGATAAAAGGCTGCAAAAGCTGATAAAAAGAAAAAGATAGACAGTTAAATGTAGTGAAACTGGGGCCATGCATTATTCTGTTGTTATCCTGTCTGACAGCAGTCTCCAAAGATTTTTTTTTTCATTCTGGAGGTGCAGGCAAGCTGTCCAACCTGTGGAATGAAATATTAAAGAGCTCATATCTGCATGCATGTAGATCCCTGGGTTCAGCCTACATGACATGACAGCATAATCCCCAGTGCTCTGAGTTCAGGCACAGCATTAAACGAAGAAGCCATGCAGCGCGATGAAGAGAAATAGTTCCTCCTTCCCTTTAATTAGGTTTGAAGGTTGTGAAAGACCAGAACACGACACTGACAGTTGCTCTCTGTGGGCAAAAGACAAGACCTGGAGTCCAATTTGTAGCCAAGTCATTCAGTGCTACTATTTCACTGACCTGCACAGGGATGGGAAGAGGGTGGTAATGAGAGAACAGCAATTTGTCAAATTCTATTAAATAAGCAATTTGTGGAAAATGTTCAACAAGTTTAAATAAAGTATTAACCCAACAACTGTAAAAGTAATAGTTTCACTTTGGGAAATTATGCTTTTGATATGTTCTGGACACCAATGGCAGCTAGCTAGCTCAGATTAAGGATAGGATCTCTCTGAAGTTTGGCTTTTACCACGAGGCTGGACAGCAAAACAAACCTCCTTTAACTATGACTGTTTATAGTTGTTAATTAACTATTAACATCATTATCTGGGCTAAAATTACCACATTATGAAAACGAATTGCAAAAAGAATCAAATATATGGAGTGTAATATGAACATTAAAGCTATAATTTATGATATGGTAATTGCTTTTGCTAGCACAAAGCTAGCCAGGAACGCAAAGCTAGTCAAGAACACAAAGTGTTAAAGTTGAGTGTATGCTGACCTCAAACCTGCAGCCAGAGCCTGAACTTCAAAAGCTAACAAAGGCATCGATGAGCAGTCAAGCTAACAGCACTGTGGCCTCCATTACCTTCTATTCCTGTTCATGTTTCTGCAGTAGAATCTCTGTTGTGATCAATAGCGTTGACATACTTTGGCTTGGATTTCAACTTCGCTTCGTGTTGTCTGCTTTACATTCATACTCACCCGACTTGCAGACCACCATAGCAGATATTTTAAAAAAGATTTTATGTGTGTCCTCATTAGGATTGACATTTGTGCAAATGTGTTGGACTGCAGCTGGTAATTATGTGATAACTCACGTGGTTAGCACATTCAGCTAACAAGTTTGCATTTGGAGCCAACGAGAAACCAACATTGTCACAAGTAGGAAAGGAAAAGTTTAATTACTCTAGATTTGTTTGTTGACTCAATAAGAATTTATGTGTTTTTTAAAGGCAAAAATACACATTGTTAAATCTAGTAGTCTATTGATAACCTCACTAATATAATGTAATTAGGTTACAATAAAGCAATTAAGTAACATAATACAAAAAAGTAATAAGCAATAAATTATTTGTTTTGACAACCCAAACACTGTGTGAGACAACACGTGCTTCATCTTTGCATATAAATAGTCATTTTTAATATTTAATTCAGTGTGTGTGTTTTTCTGTGTGTGTGTGTGCGTGCGTGCGTGCGTGTTTGTGTGTGTGTGTGTGTAATATACAGAAAACAATGCCCTCAATAAAAAAAGGGCAAAAAATAGTACGCAGGCAGTGTGGGAGTGTGCAACTATTCTCCACAGGCTAGAGTGCTAAACGAAATGTAGACATTGTGAATGACGCTACATAGGTGTGAAAGACAAAGTACCCTGGGAAGGAGTAGCGTTCTGGGCCATGTTTTCATTCAGGATGCAGACAACATTTTTTCACATAGCATGGCATTACTCAGCCATGGCAGAAAGAAGATCAGTTGCCGCTATGGGGCTTTGTGAACCAGTGAACGTAGGGCTCCAGGGATGACAGAGTGGGGGAGGACTGGGGTTAATGCGGCCTGCAGTCGGGGATGTCTGGTGTGGAACAGGGATGGGAGAGCAGAGGACAACTGTGTTCTCCCTGAGGTTAATATAGTATTATCAGCCGCACAACTGTCCTCTCATAGCCGCATCTATTTCAACAACTGCTGGAGGAAAGAAGTTGGTGGGGGGTGGGAGGGGGTGAAGACGGAGAAAGATAAGGGAAGAAGCGACAAGAGAGAGAAGAAGGGCAAAAAGCAATGAGTGAGAAAAACCTAGAAAACAAAGAAAAAAATAGATATTCTCAAGAGTGGACAGGAAAGTTTGAAAGCCTTGAAAGTTGATAAGATACTTAATTCTTCTCATATTATTTAATTTTAATGGCATAAAAAACACCATAAAACCCAAAAACAATAAACAAAATTGTCAGAAAATAGGAAGGCAGAAACCAAATCTAATCATTCTCAACTGGGGGCATGTAATATGCAGTAGCTCCTGAGCCTGAATATGTTTTATAACTTAAAAGCAATAAAAGGTAATTCCATACTTTATTGACTTGAGTATACTCCCAGTGTTTGTTCCCTGCCTTTAGATGAAATCACAAAGACTCCTGCTCTTTCTTTAAGTTTGTCAAGGATCACAATGGAGTATGATTGATGCTAGTCGTCGCTTGTGGCCCCATTTTTCTGCTCTAAATAAACTGAAGGATAAATCCAGTTGCTAAGCCAGTCCCTCTAAGGGCTGACCTTTTGATAAGCTCATCTCTCAAATTTATGGCAGCTCGGAGAAGCATTATTGCCACAACCTAGAAATGGCTCATGTTGACATAAGATCGTTTACAAGCTTCTCCCCAGAACCCTCAAGGCTCAACATCTCTATGTGTGTACTAACAACGAGAGATTATCCTTGGAGCAAAATAACTTCAGCGTCTGCTTCACCTGAGATTGTGTTGTTATCGAGAGAGTGCTTGGTGGCAGAGACGGATTTTGTGTATACAGTCCTGATATTTCCGAACCACAACTTCCCAAACTTTTTTTTTTTTGTCTCTCTCTGGATTATCCAACTTCACTTTCACCAGCCATTTTCACCCCCCCCCCTCCTCCAGCTTAATTCAGCTGTTGAACTCAACCCCACAAATGACACAGGTCAGAGAATCCAAAGTTAAAGGTGGCAGGTGTTGGCGGTGGTGGCAAGCTACTGTTGTGCTACCCAACGGCGAAAGGCGAGCGTGATAAAGAGGAAAGGGACGGGTGAATCACTCATGTGTCCTCTGATTCTGGTTATCTGTCTCAGGCTTCTTGTTTGCCTGCATGATCCAGGCTGGAACCATCAGAAGCTCCCTCTCTTCCCCTTGTTCATGTCAACCATGACTTTCACTGAACTCGGAGCTCACTGTTGAGATAAGGGCTCCAATCAGACTGACTGTGGCAATGGAACCGGTGAGAAAACATGGTGGACGGAGCCATCTGGCTGGCTCTCCTCTGTCCTCGCTCTGCTGAGCACAAAGCTGAACCACCTGTCTTGTCTGCCGCACTCTACAGCAGAAGCAGAGTACCACCAGGATGGTAGAATAAGATAGTGTGGGTATGGTGTGTATTTGTTTACTTGTGTGTTTCTAGTAAAATCAAATGCTCAGAAAGAGAAGAATGCCTTTCCTCAGTGGATGGGACTTTGTTTAAGTCTGTGGTTGGTTCTAAGGAATCATATAATACATCCCCAGACATACACAGATATTCATCCCACTTTCTAAAAGCCTGCAACTTTATTTTCATGCCATCTTCTCTATCGACTTATTGACTGAGGCTTGGGCAAGGTCACCCGCAGAAGCTTCTGTGACAATATTCTCCAAGAGAATATTGGATTTTATCTGCATCTATTAGCAAAGCATTTGGCATGAAAGAAGAATCATTAAACATTTAGTAAGATACACCACTGTGCTTTGAAGAATAGCATTCTGCCAATGTTAAAACCTGGATCATGTCTCTGTAGCTATTAGGCAACGAGTAACCATGTTTTTGAGTCCTAGATATTGCTTCTGCAATTTACTGAAACATGCAACCATTTATGGAAATAGAGTATATAAGGAAAAAAAAGGGGTTTGTACAGTTGCAGTGACCTTGAAAATCGATATGTGATATGACCACCTTCATTCTATTGTTTCAAACCTTCACACATCCTGTACTATCTTAGGCAAGCTTTAAGTAGTCTTCAGGAATACTTCATCGATCTCTTGAAGGACACCAAAGCTATTCCTTGGATGTTTGCTGCCTTTTGATCTGTTCTCTCCCGAGATGAGTCCACATTCAATTACGCTGAGGTCTGGACTCTGTCTTAACGGGTATTAATAGTGCAATAACATTGCATTAACATCGTGTTTGGGATTATTTCCATGCTGATAAATGAAGTCACTGCCAACCAGATGCTTTTCTGATTGCATGGTATTGAATGGTGGATCTACATTGCTTCTCTGCATCAATTTTGACAAGATTCCCAACACCACAGGTTGAAATACAGCCACAAACCATGACAGAGCCTCCACCATGTTTTACTGAACTCCTCTGTACGTGTTCATGATCACTTGAACCACATGATTCAAATTGTACAATAAGTCCTATTGCTACTGATTTTCAGTCCAGTTCTTGTGTAATTTTTTAAACTGCACCTCAGCCTTTTTCTCTGTTTCCCTTTCTTATGAATGGATTCTTGACAGGCACCCTTCCAGCTCCACGTGTCCTTGATCCAACACAGCTGATTTAAATGACTAAATTATTTCTAAAACCTGCAGATACCGGCCCTCGAGGCCTGGAGTTCGAGACCCCTGCTGTAGAGACTGAAGCTATCTACTACATATTGTTTATATGCTGTAGATCAGGGGTGGGCAACCCCAGGCCTCGAGGGCCGGTGTCCTGCAGGTTTTAGATCTCACCCTTGGTCAACACACCTGAATCAAATCATTAGTTCATTACCAGGCCTCTGGAGAACTTCAAGACGTGTTGAGGAGGTTGAGGATTTATCCATTTGAATCAGCTGTGTTGGATCAAGGACACATCTGAAGCCTGCAGGACGCCTGGAGTTGGCCACCCCTGCTGTAGATAGTTTTCTAGGCATGCACCTTCTTCCTCTGTACTCCGTTTTTTCAGTTTCCTCACATTTTAAAGGACAAACTCAACACAATGTGGCGATACACCATAACTAAAAGCACTTTTAGAATCATTTTATAAGTGCAAATACACTTTTTTTTATATATATATTATATGTTTATGTTAAACTGTTTTATATTTGGTGTTAGACAAGGACTGGACCAAAACTGAGTGAAAAGGCAGCTGACTTAAAAAGACATTCAGAAAACCTGAAGGACTATTGCCTAAGGCCACTTAAAAGTAGCTAGAGAGTTGGCTCCTTGGAAGCAAAATATAAAAATATGCGGGGGGCACTCAAGACTTGTACACACAATTGTATTGTCTATCTAAATACCTTAAAGTATTTTTTTTAACTGCCATTTACACTTAGTGTTAATCATACCTGATCCAAAATACTCGATAATTTATCAGCTTTCTCCCTTATATCAGCCAACAACAGAAGCTGTTGGAAGTCACTGCTGTTTTATAGAAAGACTCAACAGGGAGACTGGGGAGAAGCAGACATCTATGGAGCCCATCACTGACAGAATAGAAGACAGGATGCTCCAAAGAGAAAAGACAAAGCCCTGTTGGATCCTGGCAAAGTGATAAGTGCCTTGACCACGGCAGTCATTACACCATCAGAATTAAATGATAAGATTCCAATTACCAGCTAATTTAAACCGCCGGTCAAATATGAGAAGTAAAGGATGGAAAAAAGGATTTTTATGTTGTAATGGCTTTCTG
Source organism: Hemichromis elongatus (assembly GCA_015108515.1). NCBI lineage: Eukaryota > Metazoa > Chordata > Actinopteri > Cichliformes > Cichlidae > Hemichromis > Hemichromis elongatus. The sequence continues at coordinate 26,061 of VUQR01011503.1, forward strand.
CAGGTGAGAGGGAAATTGAGAAAATCTTGCAGATATTAAATAGGGTTGTATAAATGACCTGCCTGTATAAAAATAGCTCATTGCTGCATTAATCTACCAGGTATTCCTGCCGTTTTTCACCAACATGACTAGTGGAAAAGTACCAACTTAGGAATACTTACACATACCGACTCACTCCTTTCAAGTTTGTTTTTGCAGCTTAATCAATCTATGAGCAAATCTAAAGGCAAATCCACACAGCCTACATTGTCCTCATCCCAACAGTAGGGGGTCTTGTACTCTAATTAATCTGAATAGTCTCTCTGCTGAAGACTGGATCAGTTTGCAGGACTGCTGCATTATTCAGCGGAGCCACAGGGTAAGAGAGGAAGTCTGTGGTCTGGAGTCACCTTACTCTGAGCTAAGGAGCAAAGCAAGAGATGGAGAAAATGATGAGAGAAAGACACTGAAAGTAATGGAAAATGAGCTCGGTGCGGTCGAGGGGTATGATTAAAAGAGATAAGGAAAAGAAACAGGGCGGGGGATCGAAAAGGCGGGTCAGATCAAATGGTCAATGCGGTTCAAGGTGACGGGAAAATGTTAAAAGATCACATCCGCATGAGAAACCGCAGGTGGGTCAGAGGGGATATAGACAGAAAGTCCATGGTTAGCTGTCAGGTCTGCGCTTCTGCTGACAATGCCTTCGTTGTGTGTTGGATTTTTTCTTTTTCAGCTGTGTGTGCGTTTTGTACAGAACATCCAATGAAAGGATGCGACAACATCTTTTTTCCCCCCATTGTTCATTTATTGTTAATCGTTGGTATCGCTCAAAAGAAAGATCTTTCTACCCCGATATACATCTCTCTTCTTATATTCTCTCATTAAATACACACCATGTCCCCACAAATACAATGATCAAAAACACAGTAGTCATGTACTGTTGGTTCATACAGAAAACAACAAGTGAACTCAAACGTCCTGTGTTGGCAGTTGTCACTCGGAAATAGTCGTAATAAAAAGCTTTGGAATGGTAAAAGTATAATGCACTCACAGTTGTGGCTAAAGGTTGAAATAAGTCGTATGGATCGGGTTATTCTGAAATCACTGAAATGAAACGCAAACCATACACGCCTTGTGAGGCGTTTCGCTCATAGCGCTGGGATGAGCGCTCGTTGTTAGAAGTTCTGACGAAAACTCACAAAAAGGTCATTTACAGCAACATTCAGCTTTATGGTTATGTTGTGGTTACTTACTATACGTCTTTACTCTGGGCAAACATATAATATACTATTCACATAACATAATATACATCTGTATATACATATTCCTTCCACCCTTAACAAAAAAAAGTGTCCAGGCACTTCCTTCAGCAATCTTTTGCCAGATTGCTGACTACAATGTAGCTACCTCATTCTTCCTCCTCATCACAAACGAGCTGCTCTATTTGAGAATCTGTGGGAGTCTGGTGCTGTTTGTATACCGTTAGATTGCTCACATATTCTGGTTATCCCACCTCAACCAGAGTGTGAGCTGCAAACTAGCAGCAGGGTTGCCTTTCACGGCTTCTGCAGGCTTCAAGCTGTCTCTCCTTGTTCATTAGGATAGGTCCTGGAGTGATACCTTCACCACCCTCTCTGATAACCCCTACTTAAAGGAGTCTCGAGAGATGTGTTGGCGCATAACATATATTAAAAGGCTAATAATGGAGCTTATTAGAGATATTTTTGTGGCTATAAAGCAAAAGTCATTAAAAAAAAAGAAGAAAAAATCTCTTCCTATGTGTAGTGGGGTCTTTGAGAGAGCATGTTTCAAAGCTGCCTCTGATCATTATGTGTATCACACATCCCAACCTGACTGCATCTTACATTGATTTAGGTATAAAGAGTTCCAGTGCTCTCCAGGCCCCGGCCAGCAGCTGAAAAAGGCTGGATTTTGTTTATCCATCAACTCTGTGGTAGGTCAGCAGGAGGGTATGTGGCCAACAGCTTCTTACTTTCACTGTTTTAAATCACATTTTTGCATTAAGGAAAAAAAAAAAAACACACCAGTGCGAAAACACCAATATGTCCGTCAATGAGCAGTGAGCCAGACTACAATTCCCTCCATCTTTCTGCCCCCATCCCCTGTTTTTTTATTTTTTAAATCTGTTTATTTTACACGAACAGAAACAACAACTGGCTTCAAGTCTAAATGACGACCCCCCCCCCTTACCTGAAAAGTTTAGGGATAAAATTCAAACAGCTTTTCATTGATTTTTCTTTGTTTTTACAGCACAACCAAATGCCTCGGACAACGAACGAGTAGAAGAGGTGCAGACTGAGACCTGTGCGACCGCGCCAGCTTAGACACTTCACCACAGCGTTAATGGCGCATCATATTTCACACCAAACGCGGCGGCATCTCGATGCGTTTCAAACAGCCTTCCCCTCCTCTCCTTTTGCTGCCCCCCGGTGAGTATAAAGTACAAACAATCACTTCAGAGCAAGAACATTAGCTGATGCAGTACATAGTGTTTGTTTGTAGGCATATATCAAGATGAAGCAGTAGAACAAAGTAAAGGATTCAAGTCAGTCAGTGGAATTGGCACCGTGACAGTAACGAGACAGGAATCTCCCTCGGTGGCACCAGGCTCGCTGCCAGTAACGCCTACCTGTAGCACACATGGTAATCCAGCACAAACATTATGGCAAAATACAACACATTGCACTACTGTACAGTTTCTGCATCAATACTGTTGAATACTGGGCTGGTCTGCTTTACAATGTACGTTGTTTTCTACCCCAGGTGGAAAACCTTCTCGATTGATTTGGTGGTTTCGATAAATCTGTCCTATCATTAGAGAATAAGGCAGTTTATGGTATGGTAGATAAGTCATGCCACGAGCACAGTGGACCGTTTTTTTTTTTTTTTATGTAGCTCTTCCGTGTTTAAATAACGCCGCTGCAACTCCAAAATTAGATCCAGCCTCTTCGGTTCGTACGAGTGAAATGATGAAACACAGCCAAGGTGACCGTTGTTTAGAAGAGACAGGTCCACTTTGTAGCTCCAAATATTATTTTGCTGCTACAGAAACCCTTAGCACATACAGGATGTAGTCCAAGAGGCAAAGTAGACCAAGAAAAGCACAAAAAAAAAAATATCAAAAGAGATAAACATCACCAACAAGGAGGAAATCACAGCTGTACATTAAAGGTTAAAAGTCAGAACCTTGACCGTGTTGTTTTTTTTTTTTCTTTCCTCTCCTTTCTCTGCAGTCCTTTCAGAGCCAACTTTACAGGTCCAAACTTTAAAGTAGAGGGGGGGTCACCGAGTGACCTTTCTCTCCAGCGTGTGGGAATTTGATGCTGTCGTAAACGTTTAGTTGCTATCTGCCTTCAAAGCAGTCCAAGTACTCCAGGACAAGGTCATAGCAAAATCGATACTGGTCCTAAAGAAACAAGAACGAAAAACACAAAACTAGAGTCAAAAATCTCAAATTGATTGAATTTGTTTTTTTTTTATTAATTTACACACTAGACTATACTTCCATACCAGAGACTCGACCATGTTGGGTTTGCAGTTGCGTAGAGTTTTGACAGCGTAGAATACGTCTACCATGTTCTGATACTGGATCATCTCGATGAGGATGTTGCAGGCACAGAAGGTCCCGCTACGGCCACCACCATTGCTGTGGAAGAGAATGAAATGTCTAATAACTATTACACAGTGCAGGCATAAATCAATGCTGCTACAGTACCTATATACAGACATTCATATCTGTAAGTCTGTAACAGTAAATTTAGCTTTACTTTACAAAACTCAACGCTCTCTGCCATATCCATGCAATCACTTGGTGATTTGGACTAGTTACACAATGTAAATACTGCTGATACTAAGGTAATGAGAGAAGATGAACACATGGATCATTTGCTGCTCATTCCTCTTTTTGAAAGGCAAAGCCATGAATGTATACAGACAGCATAGCAGACGTCTCTGGCTGCACTGATTAAAGCTGTGCCTGTGGATATGGTTAATGTTCAGATGTTGCATTTATGGTTCAGTCCATTGTGCTATGGATTGATGCTGCTGTAACTCCTCTTTACTGCTCTAATGGACATTACCCAGAAAGCTCTGCTACAGTTTATGTCAGAGATAACAGCAGCAATATTAGGGACTTCAATGTAATAGCACAAACAATCATAAAGAATCAAAGCTTGAAAACAAACCAAAAATAAGAAGCATCAAACAAAAAGCACAACCAGGCCAATCGACAGCAGTGTTTCCTTTCTTCCATTTATCTATTCATTTTCTACGGCTTATCCAGGGTCGGGAAACGGGGGCAGCAGCCAAGTCCGGACCTCCTCCTCCACAGCCAACTCCTCCAGCTTATCCAAACAGCGTAAAGGTAATCCCTGACAAGCTGAAGAAGCAAACTCTCTGCATGTCTCTGCATGTCCCGGGTCTACCCAGAAAACCTTGCCAAGGAAACATCCTAATCAGACGCCTGAACCACCTCATTTGGACCAGCTCTACTCTGAGTTCCTCTTCTGAGCACAGCCACCCTTTAGACACCAAACATCCAAGTTTGGTTGTTTGTCATTCTTCTTGCCAGAACTTGAGATAAAATGTGAGCATCTGGAAATGTGCTATATAAATAAATTTGACCTTGACCTTGAATGTGGAATGATAAATGAGGTCACCACATGGTGATGGCAACAGAACCACATCATCTGCAAAAAGCAGACATGAGACTCTGGAGCACTTGGCTCCACCTACAGATTCTCTCTGTAATTCGTTCGCGAACAGAATCAGCCTTGCCCAACATCCAACAAAAGTCTGACTTATTGCCGGCAATGATAACCAGGCTATTGTGTGGCTCAAGAGTTGGACGTTCGTCTTGTAATCAGAAGGTTGCCGGTTCGAGTCCCGGCTCTGACAGTCTCGGTCGTTGTGTCCTTGAGCAAGACACTTGACCTGTTGCCTTCGGGTGGTGGTCAGAGGGCCCGGTGGCGCCAGTGTCCCCGTGTACATGGACCGAAAGGCTCGTGACAGTGACCATAAGCGGTCAACTGCCTTCTCCAAGTCCAAACATGTACACTGGTCAAACACACAAACATACTGAAATATTCTTAAGGGGAT
>VUQR01011504.1:0-10287 GCA_015108515.1 Hemichromis elongatus
CCTTAAAAAAGATCAGTGGTTGGCTAAAAGCAGCCCACTCATGTCAAAGTCTGCCAATCAAATCCACAAGCTGAAGTTAAAAAAAAAAAAAAAAAAAACAAAAAAAAAACAAAAACAAAAAAAAAAAAAAAGAAAAAAGAAAATGTATTCATAACACACAGGAAAAGACCCAGGGAAACTGAGTTAATGATAAAAAATAAATAAATATTAACGATAAAAACCAATAAAAACCCTGAAAACCACAAATTTCACACCCGAACCTCAACTCTAGCGGCCAAATACCAAATGAGTCACGGACCGGTACCGGTCCATGGCCCGGGGGTTGGGGACCGCTGGTTTAAAGTATGTCCTGAGGTCCAGTATAAGATAAATAAATATTATTTTAAACTGAAAATCCCAGGAAGCTACATTAGAGTCCAACAACAAAAAAAATGGATCTGGAGATGGACATTTAATTGTGTGTGTATGCATATCTGTTCCCATGCACTTCATGATCACTTTATTTCCAAAGCACTTAAAAAAACAACAGCCGACCAAAGTGCTGTACAAAAAAGGAAAGAAGAAGAATAAAACAATGAATCAGTTCATTCATAGATGCCAGTTTTGAAATAGTACTACGCTAAAACAGGAGTTATGTGTTCTCGTTTGCTTTTCTGGCACAACTTCACCTACTTTACAGATGCATGGAGAAGACAAAGATCTGATGACGTGAATGTGATGACGCATTTCATTTCGTGGCCTTCGTCAGGGTCATGATGAAGGCCACAACCCGAAATGCGTTGGTTAGCTGTTCCCTAATACTTTAAGTTTGGCTGGAGTCCTCTTGTTTGCTTGTACAAGTTAAATTAGTAATGCTGGATTTTCATGCAGGGCCAAAGTGGAAAAGTGAAAGGTAGGGATACAGCTGGAGCCCCTGGATTTAAAAAGCATGACCTCAGTCTTTTTTTCCCGTGATAATTATGCCATCCATCCCCTGATGTCACTGAGAGGCTCTAATGCACACGAGACGTGTTTGAGCTCTTCGCACATACAGGACTCGTCAGTACGTAAGAGTTCTCCGAAAGTCGTGTTTGTGCAGTAAAGTGTACTGATTGAATCCATCAGCTCAGCTCACAGATGAGCAGAGAGCCTGCGCTAATCTTCTCTGCTTGTAACTTTGTTGTTACAATAGATCAGATGAGAGCCTTCGTCAAACAAAAGCATGATCTGTCTCAGTGTCGAATATTTCTAAGAAGCTTTCCTAACACTACAAATTCCACTTAATGTTTTTATTTCTTCTATGTGAAGTTTGACTGTTTTCACACAGATGAGACTTTCCTCAGGTTCCTTTCATCTGGAACAAAACTAACTGATGCATTTCATTTGTGAGCAGCTGTGTCAGTCTCTGGGAACACATACCGGCACCCGGTGTGTCTCCTGCATCTCTGTTTGCACTTACTTAACTTTACTGATTAATCATGAGTCAATAGCTTTTATTCGTTGTGTTATCAGTTTGCTATTTCGTTGATAATGTGGGGGAGTATTACTCAGAGATGAGATATCAGAGTATCCTTTTGGCATTTAAATAAACATGTAAGGGCTCTGAGTCAGTCGTGACCTCTCAGTCTAATATCTAATACAACCATCTAATTAGCCAATCACATGGCAGGAACTCAGTGCACTGTGGCGTGTGGACATTTTCACGATGACCTGAAGTTCAACCTGATCGCCAGGATGGAGAAGGAAGGTTATTTAAGTGACTGAATATAGTTGTTCGTGTGAGCGTTTCAGACACTGTTGCTCTGCTGGGATTTGCCCGCATGGCTGTCTCCGCCGCCACAGAGATGATACGGTGCGGTTGGTTTGGCTGCTTTGAGCTGATAGGAAGGCAACGATAACTCAAATAACCACTCATTACTCAACTAGGTGTGCAGAGGAGCATCTCTGAATCCGTAGCATGTGGAAGCTTGAAGCACATGGGCTGCCACAGCTCCGGTGAGCTACAAACAGGAAGCTGAAGCTGCCATCTGCACAAGCTCACCCAGACTGGACAGCAGCAGGAGGCTGCCTGCTCTGATGAGTCGCAATTTCTGCTGCAACGTTCAACAGACCAATCTCTTCTATTTGAGCACTCAAAGCGCTTTACACAACTTGCCTCATTCACCCATCCTATGCTCTTTGTATGTAAGTGCTTCCCAGCTAACATTCACACATTCAGACTTCAGTTGAGAGCGACTTGGGTTTAATATCTCGTCCAAGGATATTTGGCATGCAGACTGGAGCAGACGGGGGTCAAACCAACAACCTTCCGATTAGTAGGCGACCTGCTTTACTACCTAAACTACAGCCACCCCAGGCTTTATGATATGCTTTAAATATAAAAGCTCTATGTAAGAGCCAGTCCACAGTGTGCCCATCTTCTGATGGTTCAGATCAACTCAAACTGGATTCTTGTTCGTGACGATGAGTTCCCTGTAATCCGTTCCAATAGAGCAGCTTTGGGATGCGGTGGACGTCACTGATGCAGCTGCTGTGTGATGCCGTCGTGTCGGTACGAACCCAAATCTGTGAGGAATGTTTCCAGCACCGTGCTGAATCTGCGCCATAAAGAATTAGGACGGTTCTGAAGTGTTAGCAAGGTGTACTTATGTGTTCCCATAGTTTAGTTGTAGTTAACTGTATAACCTTGCTCCGATAGGTCAGTGACTTCAGTCAAAATGTTAAACAGGCCTTGCAGTAATAAACTGTTTGGGATTGTTCTCTTCTTGTTTTTCATCATTTTATCCCTGCCGGCAGGATTTCTGTTTAAAGTATCATAAACACTTTTTTCTCTGTTCTCGTTTCAAAGCTGATTGTCATTTGATTGGAGCGATGGTTGGTTGTGTGTGCGACTGTTAGAGATTAGGGTTTGCGTTCAGGTGTGAATGTCACGGCCAGACCGGCGATGGCTTATAGCCAGGCTGGCTGAGAGGGAGGACACACAGCAGGAAGGACAGAGTGACATAGCCACAGGACAGGCAGGCCAGCGAGAGCTCTGAAAGCAGACACACACACACATGCAAGCCTAAATAAGGGGATTTAAATGTGAGTCATACCCAAAAAAACACTGCACTTGCATAAAATGACAAATGTGCTGATTTAAAGACGTTTCCATTTCTATCTGCAGTGAAACATGCTTATGTACACACACACACACGCATGCTCTGACTGCTGGTACCTTAAGGTCAGCTCAGAGCGCCGCTCTGTAATCAAAGATGTGAACGACATCCACATCACAAAATCACGGCTTCTCAAAATAGTTCTTCCCTTTCATCTTTCCTCTCTCCGACGGGTTCCCTCCCTCTCACCCAAAGCGAGCCAAGCATCGATGTGACGAAACACCCATGTCATCTCTTATGACACAGCGTGCCACACACACACACACACTTCACATACAACTCAAGCAGCGTGACCACTTTTTTTTTTTTGCTCCTATCTAAATTGAAGCAAAGTCTGTGATGTGATGACTCTTGATTGGTGCAAGCTGGGTCACTTTGATCTGTCTGCCGTTTATCGTCGCGTTAAGCTACTATCCTGTGACAGAAGCAGAACATTCAGGCACTTTAACCTGTCAAGCTGCAGCTCACCCAAATCATACCACCACGTTCTCCTCAATGCTTGCTTGAAATTTCCACTTTAGGCTGATTTAGTGTAAATCCAGCAGCTGCAGCTAATTTTACTCCCTCTGTTCGTTTGTATCTGCCCTAAAAAAACAGATTATATAGCTTGAAATTGATGCTGTTGCCCCTCTGCCATCAGGAGAACAGAGGAAATGGCTCTTAATACTGTTTCCTACAGTAGCACCGTATACACTTGTGTTTACAGAGCAGATCTGAGCTCGGTGAGCCTGTGCTGTGTTACTGTGTGTATGTCGGCATGTTCAGACAGGAGCTGCTTTGCTACGACTCGTTTACATTCCTGAGACAAACAGCAGAAAAGGAGCTGGCATTTGTTTCTCTCGTCTCTTTCTCTTAATCTCTGCCAGCGTTCTCTCTTTGCCGTTCAGCTGCACGCCGATACTTGGCTCTGCAGACACGTGCGCGATGTAAAAACACAGGTGATCGTGCGCTTAAGCACACATCAGGTGAGGTGTCAGGTGGAGGGAGGGCAAACCCCTCGGCCGGGTACACGGGGGGGCATAGATGGACGTCACGCCGACAGACAGACTCCAGAGAGATCGCAGGGGCAAAATACAAAGTGTGTAAGAGATAAAGCCACTGGTACTTATGGCCGTCTCAGCTACTTTATCAGTTAAATATGGAGCTATGAGGTAGTCAGCAGCAGTATTGTTGCTCAAGGTTAGGCGGGGCTCAGAGTTACACAAATGAGCTGTACCGGTACATATCATTTCACGTTACGGTCGCTCTTATTAAGAGATCTTCTGAAGCTTGTCTAGGTACTAAAACCATTTCAAAATGCCCCACATCACTGATCATTAATGACCATTAATAAACATGATAAAAACATGGCTGGCAGTAGGCCTTATCGTACTGGAACTGTACAGTGTGTTCACTTTGCTCTTTAAAGGCTCATTAATGTGATTTAAAATACAACAAGAAGGAGCCGGAGAGCACAAACATCCGCCCAGGCAGCTCGCTCTCTGGACACTGTGTACTTTTAATGGAACGTTAGAGTATCTTTACACATTTAGGGGAAAAAAGGCAAGTGGAAAAAGTTTTTGATCAAGTTTACTTTGTTCAGGAATATTGTACATGTATTTAAATGATTCTAATCTGTTATTCTAATATGACTTTCATTATATACATAAGTGTAACGCGATCCCTGTGTGTCACTCCCTGTAAGCCTATATGTTGTCAATGCAAACGTAATTTTTAATAACTCAGCATTATCGTCACTTTGACCTTCAGATCAGTCTGTTCACCTTAAAAGAGGGGTCAAGAGGTCAAATCTGACATATTTTAAATCGTACTTTTTGTAAGTTCTAAGGCTTTTTTTTCAGTTTTCATCACAAAATCACGAAGTTGACCTTGAAGACCTTGATGGACGCGAGCCAGGTTTGTATGGATTGTTAACATGACCTCGCTTTACGCCCCCACAAAGTTTGATTGCAGTGCATTCAAAACTCTTCCATACATCGTGTTTACAGACACGATGTCTACCAGAAACGGAACCACCCCAGTAAAAGTAATAAACGACTGTGATATTTGTTTATGGGCTTAATGATAAGATTCATAATGAGTATCTGCTGTCATTCGTTAGTTGTGGTAAATGTAATGTGCTGGCTAATTTGTGTTTCTTGTGCCACAAGTTGCACAGTTTACACTTGTGGGGGTTGACTAAGTGCATCGCGATATCTCAGCTGTTCTCGGGCCAATCACCGGGGCTCGGACGGTATCAGGAAAATAAATTTTGGATGATTTATTGCCCTGATTCTGAGCTGTGGGCTTGACTGAGGCTGGAGGGTTTGGGCGTAGTAGTTGAACCGTGCCAATGATTGCACTGTTTGGTGACGGCCAACGCTCTTGCTGCCTCTGTCTTAACCGTCTAAGCTGTCCATGAAGCCCAGAAGCTGTTTAACTGATCTTTAATCCCCTGCAGCTTACACCTCCTTATCGCCTCTTTTTCATTCCCCCCTTTTCGTCTTCTCTCATATTTCACATCCCCCCCAGTTGTCTGCCCGTAGTTGCTTTCCCTCTCATCAGATGAACTGCTGTAGTTAAAATGGAAACTTGTGTCCTCCTGCTTATCCCTCAGCTGTCATCTCCACTTTTCAGTACACCCCATCAGGTCATAGTGATCAGATTACCGTGAACCAATTATAACAACAATCAATGGAATAGTCGCTGGCCATGTTGCTGTTGCAGCGAGGTTACAGTAAGGCCGACGAGCCGTGCTCAAACTATTTCTGAAAGGAATTTGGTCCCTGTTTCTTCTGATAAATGCAACTCATTGTTCTTTCCTCCCTCCTCTAATCATCCCTCATTCTCTCTCTTTCCAGACGAATACAAGAAGGGGGTGGAGGAGGTGAAGTACATGAGAGGGGATGAAAACCGAGTGAATGCACGCAACCAGGAGAACCTGGTGAGACACACAAACAGGCACACACACACCATCCACTGACAAGCTGTCATCCGCTCAGAGACTCGCAGACCTTTTCCTGACAGTCCATCAGATGAAGCGAACAGGCTGCTGTTTGTGTCCAAAGGCGGCTCCGTCAGCCTGACCAGCGTGCACGCACACACCTATTGTCTTAGTGCAAAAAACACACACAAAAGTTGCCTCACATGCAGGTAGAAACAACATGAGGCGTGTGTGGAATGTGTGGGCTGATCGCTTGGGTGGTTTCACTCCCTCCTGCAAAACTTTTAGGTCTTCAGTGGTGCAAAGACGTACTATATCGTGACTGGGAAAGTCATTCTGCTTCAGAAATCTGCAAAACAGCTTCCCTGTTACATAATTATGTTTGGATGCATTATTCCTCAAAAGATGAAACTTGCAAAAACAGGTTTTCATCCTCCCTAGATCACTAATTGACTGAAAAGAATGAGTGGCCTTTAAATTTTCTTTAAATTAGGTCTGCCTTCATATTCAGGTTCACGTTATTTTAGATTTGCTCTGCAGCCATGAGTCATCCGCTCTCACATGCGGATTTTCAGTACAGACACATCAGATGAGTACTGTAGTTTTATTTATATAACGCCAAATCAGCAGTCACCAGCAGCAGTCACCTCAAGACACTTTATATTATAAGGTAAAGACCCTACAATAATACAGAGAAACCCAATAATCAGACGGCCGCCTATGAGCGGGCGCTTTGGCAACAGTGGGAAAGAAAAACTCCCTTTTGGCAGGAAGAAACCTCCAGCACACCCAGACTCAGGGAGGCACGGCCATCTGCCGCGACCGGTTCAGGGTGAGTGGATAAAGACAGAACAAAGAGATTAATACAAACTAATTAATAAATGCAGAAAGGTGTCAAAAGTTCAAAATAATGAAAACTAATAATAATTTTAAATATCATGTAACCCACAAAGTCAAAGTAGCTTTCTGCTGCACATCTTACTGTCTCAAAGTTGCTGCCAAAGCTACAGAATAGTGGAGGTTTTCCAAGAAGCTATAAGATAACATGCAAACAGTCTGACAATACATCTATTTGTGGTAAATTTCAATTATTGCAGTTCTTTTTTTTAAGACAGGCGTTGACATAATGTTGTTTATATTTAACCAACACTCACGCAGGCAAAAGTGTCATTTTCTGCCCTGATGCAAACTGATGAAATTCTTTAAATGGCTGTCGCTGTGTTTGGAAACCGGTGCCAGGGTGTTGTCAGGTCTAGGTTGTTGTTTAAATGAGTTGTTGTGAGACCCAAGCTGTATTTTTACATAGCCAGGTAAACCTCCGGTCTGTCCATCATTTGTGGTCTGTCCATCATTTGTGGTCTGACCAGCGTCCGTGTCATTGTTGTAGCCGCTCGCTCTCGCAAAGAAATCCTCACTCAGAGACTCAGAGGTGGAAAATGCATGTTGCAGAAATCACCGGAAACACAGCAGGAAACTTTTGCATGGTGATCAAACTTCATCAGAGCCGATAATCAGTTTTATTAGACATACATACATTATACCTCTTTCCCGTGTCCCATGACTGTCACGCAGTGCCGGCTGGGTGAGGGTGTAATTTGATAATCCAGGTTTGATGCGACGTTCGCTTCCAGTGATGCGGCTGTTTGTCGAAGCGACTCGTTTGTTTGAAAATGTATTTATCAGCTGATAATGAAAACTAATGGTGTGCATGTGTGTGCGTTTTCAGGAGAAGAGTAATGTCCAGCACAAGGGCAAACTGCAGAAAGAGGTTCCTGCACCAAACATCAAGTCGAAGTAAGTCATCAGTAACGGGTTTAATCTCACGAATATGCAGTGGGAATAAATACTAACATGTATGCTTTATGGGCAACTGTGGTAATTTGAATGACAAATATTGCCAAAGGTATGGTTTGCTCACATTACGTAATATAAAATTGTTTTGCTTTGCGACAGAGGAAACCACAGTTTCTCTTTCTGTTTCCACGCTGATAAAAAAAAAGAAAAATTCGGAAAAACCCAAACAGCCACGTGCCGTAGAAGAAATGCTGTCGCAGTAGCTCGGGATAAACTTTCGACCTCAATCAGCTGTTTTCAACGTTCAAAATGAACTTTTGATCCAGAGGTTCTCAAACCGTGGTGTGGGCCCCCTCTCAGAGCCATGCAGCCAGTAGAAAAAGGACCTGAAAAAATGTGAAATAATCTTATGTAGGAAAACTAAACTGATGCTATTTGGCTGAATGTTATTTCACTCGAATTTAGGCAGAACCCTTTTTATTCTAACAACTTCTAATGAAAACAAACAGAAATGTTCGTTGAAGTGCGTCTGACTCTGGCTGAACTGATGCTTTCATAAGCGGCTGCTTAGTTGCTAAGTTGTCACCTCAGTATGTTAATGTTATGACGTGAAGGGAGCGATATTTTGTGTCTGGCTTTTGTAATCCTGCCTCGTGGCCGGCCCCCGCTGCGTGCATGTCGATGAGCCCCTGCATGTGTACATCACGGCTGCTGCCGGCTGCAGTCTTTAGTCTTTTGCTGCATTAATTCTTTATTAAATTATCTTTTAAAATCCTCAGAACAGAACTGTTTCTCACACTGCGGCGAGGGGTGCATGTGTGTTTGTGTGTGTGCTGTGTGTGGTTGTAATGGAAAATTCTCATGATGTATTTGTTGCCTCCCTCCTCCTCCTCCTTCTCATCGCCATCCTCCAACTTCCTCTCGTCCCCCCACCCCCCCCTTTCTAACTTTTCCATTTGTGTCTGTGTCTCTCAGCATTCACACGTCAGAAAGCCAGCAGGAATTTTTCAGGATGCTGGATGAGAAGATTGAGAAGGTGAGGGGGGCGCGGGGTGGTTCTTAATCTTAAAGGCTGGAAGTGTCGTTTGTTGTGGAGGGTTGCAGTGAAGGAGGGGCAGGGGATTTAAAGTAACAGCTGGATCCTAAACCAGTGGTCCCCAACCCCCGGGCCATGGACCGGTACCGGTCCGTGAGTCGTTTGGTACCGGGCCGCAAGAGTTGAGGTTCAGGTGTGGAATTTATGGTTTTCATGGTTTTTGTTGTTTTTTTTATCGTTAATATTTATTGTTTTTATTGTTAACTCGGTTTCCCTGGGTCTTTTCCAGTGTGTTATGAATACATTTTCTTTAAAGCCAGTCCGTGAAAATATTTTCGGACATAAACCGGTCCGTGGCGCAAAAAAAAGGTTGGGGACCCCTCTCCTAAACCATTAAACTTCTCCCTCACTGAGGGGGAGGAACAGGTGTTCACCACGGTGATGAGCGCTAGCTGCTCTTAGCCTGCCTCCCTGCAAGCTCATAAACAGTCAGAAGCACCCAAAGTGAAATGAGTAATGCTCGATTCAGCTTCGCTACAACGGATTAAAAATTTTGCCTCGGCCTTGAAACTTGTGGGTAAACAAATGTAGCCACAGCGTGAGAATAGTAAGATGTTGGTATATTCAATATTTTCAAACATCTAGAATTGATTCCAGGAATTTTAAGTAAAAGTTGCACCCTGGGAGGCGTTCTGGTTGCGGTTATACTCGACAAGTACGTCCACATAGGTTCTCATAGGTTTTTTTTAAGGCGTTCCTTCTCATCCATCAGAGCTGAAGGAGCCCCCTGGAACAGAGGTATACATCTTTAAAGAAGTGCAGTCATCTTCTTAAGACACTCGGCGAGAAATTTGAATCTTCTGTGCAATTTATGAGCGACAAAGTCACAGGGAGGTGCAACTGCCAGCAACCGCTCTGCAACCGGTCTCTAGACCTGCATGACAGGGACCAGATTGATGTACTAATAATGATAACAATAAATAATCCTATGTTTACACTGGATGTTGCCTCCAAACAGTCACAGCTATTATGATCTGGGTCACTGCAGTGTGTAGTTAAAGCCGTTCTCAAGCTATGGCACAGATTTAATGCGATTCTATAAATCAGCTCTTTGGCTGGTTTGACATCAGCAGAGAGTTACACAAATGAGAAATGACGGCGAACGCTGGCGGAAAACACACATCTCTAGATGAATGATAATAATACTTGCTGCAGAGTCTGATGGATAGGGTTACATGATGTTTTTTTACTAGGCTGTTGTTTTGTTGTATAAATGCTGTCAGGTCATAACATGGTAATGTGCTCCAAAAATAAAGCCAGTGAATGGAGCTTTAATTACTGTCTGGTGTTTTAATCAAAACATCATGAGTGCAATCTGCAAATCTGAAAAAAAAAAA
>VUQR01011504.1:18203-36806 GCA_015108515.1 Hemichromis elongatus
GCACTCTGCGAAGCTGATGTCAGGGTTGATGACTTCATGGTCTCCAGCTCTGCGGCATCCAGAAGGCTGTCAGTGCTTCAGGCTTGGAAAAGGAAAGAAACGTTCGGGAAAACGTGCAGGAAGGAGGAGAAATGGGGAGAAGTAGTTCACTTCCCCCAGTGTTTTAAAAACTGACAGAGATTATTAAAGAATCATCAGCTTAACGTAAGCAGGTAAATTATTAGAATCCAAAGTGCTCCGTGAGACGCTGGATAATAATGATGGTGATTATAAGTAAACAGAGAAGTTTGAGGGCTCCACGGCAGCAGTAGCCCTTATGTAGGAGGAGTAAAGAGGTGTGGAGACCTACGCCCACCCACACCTTCCCTCCTCCCTCCAAGTGGCAGCGTGGCTTATCCTCCGCTCGCTCCTCTCTCCCTACCTCACTCTCTGGACTCGCGGTGGATTTTGGACGCAACGATGCGAGCTGCCGGGACCGCGGGAGCCGGTGTGCTGTGGGCGCTGCTGTGCGCTCTGGTGCCCGTCGGGGTGTCGGTGTTGGTAACGGCGGTGCAGGAGCAGGTCAAGCCCGAGTCCTTCCTGCTGAAGCCCAAGGTTATGATCGCCATCGTGGCTCGTAACGCGGCGCACAGCCTGCCATATTACCTGGGCTGCATCGAGAAGCTGGAGTACCCGAAAGAGCGCATAGCGATCTGGTAAGAGCCGCACTCACAGGTTGCAAACCCGAGTTTTATTTCGGGCATTGGCCCTTCTTTCTCAGTAGATTCTCAGAGCACATCTAGGAGCTGCATGATGCTGAGCAGTTGTAATGAGAAGAAGCAGCGGGTGTGCGCGTTAATTCGTGGAAACCTCTGAGACCTGTTGCAGAGTTTTATGATGTACTTAACTCGCGTGTCTGCCGGCATCCAAATTGCACACTGTGGGAGAAGATGAAAGGGCTGCTGTGCATGTTAGGTTCGGCTTAACCCTTAATCACGGTTCCTTCTGTCTGATTTAGCACAAACCTGCGGAAACGGGGCTTTAAAAACAGCGGGGCTGCCGGGTATGAAGGGGCCTCACCCCAGGTGAGGTCCTGTGTTCCGTTTGGTCTCATAGAGCAGACTGTGATAATAAAAAGCCATCAAAGAGGGACTCTGCAGGTGAAGGGGATAAAAGGAGACACTGAGCTGCTCTGACAGCAGGACGGGAAATCATGCGTAAACGCTGTGTGTGTGTGTGTGCGTGCGCCCAGGATGTGAGTTATGCAGGCTGATTGATCAAATCAAAGAGATTCTGGGAGATTTCTGGCTTCCACAGGCTTAAATATCCAAGTGCAAAACATATGAAATGGCAGATGGAAATAGCTCTGCGTTGAAGGTTTGCAGTGTTGTTGATGTTATTGTTTCCCACCCTTCCCTTGCTGAATGTCTTGCTTTTCTTTGCAGAGGGTCTAATTGACAGACCCTCAGGAAAATACACAGAGGCACTAGAGGAACTCACAAAGAGCAGGGAGGCTTCATTACACAGCAAAGTGCCAAAGTGCCTGAGCTGCCATGGCTTTGTGAGTGGTTTAACTAACAGAGGAAGGGCCCCATCAGCTACATGACAGGCATCTCTGCACCCCGCAGTCAGAGATGCACAAAAAAGCTTTACATTCTTGAAGCATATCAGCACCTAACATGGTGCTAACTCACGTCTGTTTTAACTGCAGCTGATTAAAATATTTCTAATAATATCCGTCCAGTGATGTAAGATGATGCGAACAGTATAATTTTTGAGGGACACCTCCAGAACATTAAATCTGTGATATGTGGTGCTGCTTTATTATAATTTAAAGGAGGAGTAATTAAAAACAGTGAAACAGTTTTAATGTTTATAAAATTCCTATTTTTCTAAGTTAACAAAAAGTGTCTGTGTGGTTCAGTCGGTCCGGAAAATGACATGTTTCACTGCAGCGCTTTGCTTCTCTGCTGTCATCATTACTGTTACCCACTGTGTAAGCCAAGCCGCCCAATGAATGCCCAATTGTAGTTCACTTATTCCTAAACACATAAATACACGTCAGAGTGTTTTACAGCTCGTTATACAAAACTCATTACTGGTATGTGACAGCTTTAAACCCAAACATCAGAGTGTCTGAGGAGCTTCATCCTCAGATAGATGAGCGATGCAAAGACTTTAAGAATATAACCTGACGACCTCAACATTGCTGCATCTGAGCTGTTATTTTATATCATATGCTTGACAGTAGACTGCTTGGGCAAATAGAGACACGAGTTTGGAGTTCTCATGAGGACAGAGCCAAAGACTCTGTGGTTTAATGTTGCACAGCGTTCCAGCAACGTAGCTGGTGTGCTTTACTACCATCCTTAGCTTGTCTATTGGCCAAGTGATAAAACCTAAAGGGAAACTTTGTGGCTGTGAAGCTTCGCTTTTGTAAGGGAACACTGTGTTCCTCACTGTACTTGCTCTCTGAATCTTCATGCTTGAACACCACAGAGGACTGTTTTCTTTCTCCATACCCATTTCATAAAAAAGCAGTCCAATAGGAGCAGATCAGGAAAGGTGATGAAGGATTCAGGTGATCACAGGGTTTGTGATTTTTAGAGGAAAACACTGGAAAAAATCTAAAATCATTTGTTCCTTAAATATTTTCCACTGGATCCACAGCTTTTTAATAATATAAAATATGATGTCAAATTAAGAAGTGTCTTTAGCTTTTAGAGTTTTGAATCCTTTCTCTTCCAGACCATTCCTGCATCACATAGCTATTTTTAATGCAAGATTTTCCCCCGACAGGGCTGTGGATGTTGGGATGACCAGAGATTTCATTTTATTTCAGTTTCCATGGTAATCTGATCATCTGCTCAGATCTCCACTACTCGCTGCCAGTTTTGGGAGGGTCTGCCTTTAGATGTTTTCCCTCTGCAAGGGGGCACAGGTCTTGCAGAGAAGTGGCAGTGGCTCGAAAAAAGCTCTCACACTGCTGCTAAAGAGTGAAAGAATGCAGGGAATTAGAGGGAGAGGGGGGTGCAGAGAGAAGGTGGTTAACAATGGTAGCAGGTTAGTTAATCCACATTCTCACACTAGCTCCACCAAATCTGCTTTCCTCGTTCCTCTTGTTGTTTTTCTCCTTTCGGGCACTGAAAGAGAAATGTGCTGATGTTTAGAAAGGCTGACAATAAGGTCGGAGAAACTGGATTTAAGCGTCAAACTCAGTGACTCATCAAGGGCGTTGTCATCTCTGTGCTTCATGAGCATGAACATGATGGGGAACAATGACCTTAGATCGTTTGTATTTATTCTGATGCTTCTTGTAACAGTAGGAAGTAACAATTACAGAAATTGGGGAAAGGTTGAGTTGAGATTACCTCATGCTTTATTTTGGCCAGTTAAAAGTTTTAAGAGTTTCACCTTCAAAGGAGACGATGGAGATTTTCCTGTACACTGAATTGAGTGTATGTTTGATGCACAATGCATGAAAAACCTCCAGCTGAGCTCAGCCTCCTATTTGTTTTCTGCTAATGCTGTTTTTTGCTTGGTGGCTGCTGTTTGTTGCCTGCCGGCTGTGTTCATCTGAAGTGCTTTCCCAGGTGCTCAGTCGGAGGTCATGATGATTTGTGGACCTGAATCTGGAAAATAGAGCGCTAACATTAATGCCTTTCCCCAGGGGGGACTCTCTTTTTCACTTTCATAATGTCATGTTGTTTATTATCCTGTAAAGCCACTTAACCCATATTTACGGCCGTCACTGCACTTTATACTCAGACACAATGGGGAATTGCCCTTGTGGTATGTTTTTTATAACGTTTAACATAATAAGCAGTTGTTGTTATTGCATTTCATTGACAGAAATATTGTACAGCTGCAAAATAACAGGAAACTCTAAAAAGCCAACCACAGCTATTATTTTATTTCTTCTAAATTATGAGATAATTGCAAGTCCTCATGCACCCAAACGCCTCGATGTGCTGTGTATTTTGGAGATCTGGCCTGGTATGTCACAGGATTTCTGATCTACCATATCATTGTGACAACATGAAAAGATCCAACATGCATGATATAACGGGTTATATGCAATCATTATCTTTTAATTCATTTAACAAGTGCACAGAGTTGGGTAGTAATAAATATGCCTCCCTCTCTGGTTTATTTACTATATTTATTTATTAGTTATTATTTATTTCTGGTGTTGTCTTCCTCAGTGTGACTTTTGTTCATTCGTCCTCATTCTGTCCTCTCACCCCCAACCAGTTGCAGCAGAGGTTTCTTCCTGTAAAAAGCTTCCTGTAAAAAACTTCCTGTAAAAAGCGTTTTCTTCGTTCCTTCTGTCGCCACGTGGCTACTTATAGGCGGTTGTTTGATTGTCAGGGCCTCGCTGTATAATTGTAGGGTCAAACACTGCTCTCTTTCAGTTCTTTGGCAAAATTCTCTTGCAAATGCAGTTCTTTACATTTTTCAGTGCAGAAATAGTTTTCTGTCATGTCGTCCTGTAAAAGCTGAGTGTAGCTGTGATGCTGCGCGGGATTGTCATTTCATAGTTTCTTTTTTATCCAGCCATTTGCTCACCAGGCCTTTTAAAGCTAACCATGATTCCCTCTGAGTGACACAATGGAGGAAAGAGGAAAGAATAAAATGGGCTAAAACGTTTATCGGGTTTGGAACGCGGAGCAGATTTGCCGTGCCAGGTGTGTTACCTCGGGGCTCATTCCTCTGTGGAAGTGCACCAGCGAAGGAGAAATTGTTCTTGGTTTTGTTGGGACAGAGCAGGATGTTTCTGAAGAGCAGCTCAACCAAGTGTATGGAATAAATTATGAGGACGAGATAAACTGTTGTGTGTTAGTGCTGACAGCACGGGCATTTGTGAATGATTAGAAACGCGTTTTTTTTTACTAAAGAAAAATATGAGTGTGTCTAATTATCTGCCTAGTTCTGCTACAAGTATGACTGGATTTTCAAGCACGTCTCTCCTCACATAAACCCTGTGTGTTTTATGTGGACATGTGTGTGTTTTCTGTGTGTGTTCTGCTCTGCTCCTCTGGCTCTGCCCCGGTTTTCCATTTACTTCCCCATTACCACCACCAGGCCCACAGTGAGCCAGAAACAGGCCACAATCATCTCTTACCTCCTGCTCATTATCACTCCAAGACTTGTTCTCTTCAGTCACATCCAATCCATGGGAAACTTTAAATGTCTTCAAACATCTGCTCTGATTTTTTTTTTAATAAACTCCAGAAACACAAGTTGACATTTTCCAGATAAGCAGCTGGTAATAACACAAACTCACTGGAGCAGAAGAAAGTCTTTTCTTCTCAGCTTGAGCACATTTTGCTTTGAAAACGTGAAGTTAACCTAAACTGATTTTGCTCATACCTAAAAGGAAGTTAGTTTTCCATTTCTTCACCTTTTTACAGATCATTTGGCTTCAGAGACTGTTTCAGATTCTGTTCATCTGGATGCACAGAATCAGCACCAAGATGCATGTTTAGTGTGTTACATTTTTTCTTGCATCACCCAAGCAGCTGAAAGCATTTTGGAAACAGGGCTTTTATTTACCCCCAGCCTGTTAGTTGGTATTAGTAGAACTTATTACAGTATGTGGCCCTCCGACCATTTTCCAAACACAGTAACTTTGGAGGTTAATCTTTGCCAGCCCTGCGCTCAGCCTCACCATCCAACTCTCTGTAAAGTTGAAAGGACGCAGCCGATGTTGTACCTGATCACAGACCAGCCCCGCAGCAACAGCATCTTCATGGGAATGTTTTCTTTGTAGCATCGGCATCTTTGTTCAATCTACTGCAGTAAACAATTAGTTACTCTCCAACCCCTCAGCCTTTTCTTCAAGCTCTCTTTCTCGCTCTCTCTCCCCCCCTGAAGTGGAAACAGTTGTTCCTGTGCTGGGCTCCAGACGGTGAATTCCTGCTTAGATGGCCAATGTGCTCCACCACACTTTCAGCAGCATTGTCAGAAGTTGGCAGCACAGCAACAGTAGATTTTGCAAATACCTAAACACGATGGTAGCTTGATATTGTCTAGAGGATGAGGGAGGCCTGAGTATGAAATGAGATTAGTTGAAGTGAAGGGACATGCAGAGGGAGGCAAGGAGAATTAGTCAGGTAAAGAATTTAGAAAAACATTTTCATAACTATTATTCGACATAAGTTTAAAGAATAAGTGAATGTTTTCATGAGTGAAAAATAAAAATTTCAGCAGCATTTATCTGTCAAAGTCGCTTTACTGACTTGTCTTCTACCCCACTGTGTTATTTTCACTCTTTCCATCACATCCTTCTGGTCCTCCATCCCTTCCGCCATCTGAACATTTTGATGATTTTCTCTCTCTCTGTGTCTTTCTGGTCATTTTAACCTCCAACGTCTCTTTTAACAATAATAAAGTGTTTCTGCTTTTAAGTAGTAACTCACTGGCTGAACGTGCTTTACACGTTTACACATGTTAACGCTACATATCCAGTAGCGTTAGGACATGTATTTTAGGGTTTTGGTGCCAAAAAAGGAAAAAGTCAAGATTAACATGAAAAAACTGAGAACAGCTTCCTATAAACACTAAGATGGTCTCCTGTGAGTTTAAAAAATAGATTCAGGGAGCGCACAACCGTATGAAAAGACGCTGCCGCAATGGAGAAGTACACAATCATGTCATCAGTATATAAAGAAATATGTTGAGATAATTCTGTAAAAATGATCAGTTAAACTTACTTACTTACTTACACTTATGAGTTGCTGGTTGACGTAATTTTATGTTATTTATGGGCTGCCACATTAGATTACTTCTAGCTGTTCTCTTATAAAAGCTTGCATTCCTTTGAGTTATTCATATTCAGAAGATTCAGTCAGCAGCTCGATCCACAAGGATGACCAAAATAGGACAGATGCACACACAGGAACTGTATTAGGCTATAATATATACTAAAACATTACATGTAAACTGGATTTAAAAGCAAAATTAATTAGGTACTTCACTTTAAACCACTTTGAAATAATTTTATAATATGTTTGAGTTTACTAAAATGTGAATGGATGCCTTTCCGTCTATATATGTGCTCTGGCCTCTGTAACTGCCCTGGTAAAAAAAAAACCCTCACATGATCTCATGATCTCATACATAGAGGCAGGTTGAATAACAGAATCCTTTGGCCTTCACATAATATTAAAACAAGAATCATATTAACATATCCTATGAATTTAAAATCCTTCTTGTCGACATCTCATTGTGCACAATTATTATCCCACTCAGACTGCAAGCATGTATGAGAGGGGCTCATTTCTTCTGTCCTTCTCTGACATTTGATGGCTATCTTTTTCAAGCCTTGAATATGAATGCCAGAAATTACACCACAGTGCGAGTCTGTTGGCCCTGGCTACTTTTGTTGACCCTGAGAGTCATGAGGAATTTCAGTCCAGACGTCTCAGCTCGCCGCTCTTCCTCCATCTCTCTCTGCCCATCTACCCCCACCTCTTTCCCCTTTGCCCCGCCGGGCCGTCGAGAAGCCGACAGCCACGTCAGCCTTCGGACTGTATAGCAAAGTCAACCCAATGAAGCACACCTTGTATCATAGTTATTATGTTTTAAAGGCATCAATGTTCACGTCTCTAAGAGGTACTCTTACTCCCTAATTAAATGCAGCACCTAGTCATTATTGGCAGTGATATTAGATAGTTTATTGAATAAACAGTCAGCTGATACTAGCCTCCTAGGCTTCAGAACTATGTTTACCTAAATGGCCAATCTCAAAGTCAAGCCTCTGTGCTTAAACCCAGAATATCTGGCACGCCTTTCTGGCTTGGATAACCATAAGAAGGAGTGTGTGAAATAATGTTGGTAATCATTTTTTTATGCAATGTTATTAACAAAACATTGCC
The DNA here is from genome assembly GCA_015108515.1 of Hemichromis elongatus. NCBI lineage: Eukaryota > Metazoa > Chordata > Actinopteri > Cichliformes > Cichlidae > Hemichromis > Hemichromis elongatus. The sequence continues at coordinate 26,063 of VUQR01011504.1, forward strand.
CAGAGTTTTTTTTTAATGATTACAATTTATGACTTATATATGAACATTTTTAAAAATGATTTGTTTTTATCGCGCCTCACTGTTTGTCTCACATGTACACACTGTGTGCATGTGCTCCTTTGATTAGCTAATCCCCTGCTCTCACACCAGCCCCATTAAACGTGAAATCTGTGGTTGGTATGAGACGAGAATGCAGCACGTGATGGGTCCAATAGGGATTAAAGCTTATAAGTCAGATTGCTGAAAAGCTCTGAGTCCAGTGTGCTGATAACAAGGGAAGAATAAATGTCTTCCATAAAGTGATAGAGAGAAGGACTGATGGGGTGTGTAGGTGAGTCTTCAGGAAGCATGTGCTATCCAGATGCTGAGCCTAACCCCAAAGCTGCAGGCAACAGAATAATGAGGCTGCTTCTTAAAAAACAGCATCGGGCAGGAGAGTAAAATAATAAGGGTATGGAATGATGAGGGAGGGGAAATAAAGCCAAGACCCTAAATTGTTGCATTTATTAACTTATTGAATTGTGTTGCATCCCTATGTATGGACGCCTGCACATCCATTTTTATCTTACTTCCCATAGCTAGAGGGACAAAAAGCTGCAGAGGTTTAAGTATCATCTCAGCACAGCTGAAGGATTTGAAAGAAACTGCAGAGGCTCTTTGAGGTTTCGCTGATCCAGCCTAAAAGTAGAGGAAATCCACCAGAAAGGGATGATAGTTGCCTCGTAATAAAGAATAAATGCAGTAAGATCGAATGAGTTGGAGCCCCAGCTGTTACACAAACGTAATGCAGAGCATAAAATGAGGTCGACTTTGGGTAAGTGTGTGTTCTGTGCGGCTATACACAGAGGCCTCGGTCTGTTTGTTTCACATGTGCACACTGTGTGCACATGCAGCTTGTATTCATACATTGCTAAGTTTCTCATGTTCAGAAATCATCAGGAACACTAAGATGCAATGTTGGTAATGGAAAATCACAGTGTGCTCAGAGCTCTTAATGCTCAGAGGGGCTGGGCTGCAGGAGGGGCAGCCTAACAGGATGTGTTTCAGGGAAAAAGAGTCAGAAAGCAAACTTAATTCTCCAGTAGTCATGTATCATTCTCAATAGCTTAATTTGTATTTATATCCACACAGAGAAGCAGTGATACTGTACACGGTTATAGTAAAGAAAACTATAAATGCTAATGTTTTATGTATTAGGACATCTGGTCTTTAGCAGGTCTAACATTAGGAAAATATGACCTCAAATAAACAGCAACACATAAATAATGGCACACTCTTTTTATTCTTTTTATTTATTCAAGAATAACTGAGGCAAGCTGCAGAATCAGTGTCTGAAACACAGGCAGGTGCTGCTAATCAACTACACTTTATTAACTGATCATCAGTCGGTGGGAGCATCCAGCAGTGTAAACAAAATCAATGAGCACCAACGTTATCAATGATCCTAATCATAAGGCCAGCAAACTGAGCTGAAGGTCAGATCATGCAAAACTCAGCGTAATGGCAAAAAACAAAACAAAACCAAGAGCTCCATCTCAGAGTCCACAAGTTAGGTTATACTATGTAAACCTGCATCTGAAAAAAGCCCACAAGACTCCTGGAACAATTTCCTTATTACAGATCCAAGTGGAGATGTTTGGTTATAGATCACAGCAGCACCTTTGGAAAAAACCAAACACAGTAAAATCCTCATATCAACTGTAAAGCCGGTGGTGGAGAGCATGAGTTTGTCTTCCAGACACAGGACCTGGGCACCTTACAGGCATTAAGTGGACCATGAAGTCCTCTGTATATAGAGTCAAATGTGAGGACATATGGGTCAAATGTGATGTCCCATAGTTGAAGCTGGGAACAAACTGGGTTAAATGATCCCACTCGGACAATGATCCCAAGCACAGCAGTAAATCTCCAACAGAACTGCTGAAAAAGAAAAGAATGGAGCTGCTGCACTGGTCCAAAGTCCAGACCTCAAGCTCATCGTCAGAGAGCTGTGTGTAAATTAATGCCCCGAAACCTCAATGAACTAAAGCAAGTCTGTAAAGACGAGTGGGCCAAAATTCCTCCACAGTGATGAGACTGATGAAGTCACACAGAAAACAGTTACTGCGAGTTCGTACAGCCAAAGTTGGTTCTACCTGCTACTACATCATGTGTTACATGTATGTATAGTATACTTTTAGGCTTTAGCTACAAATTCCTCTCAGCACAATTATTTTTAAAAACCAGCCAGTCTCATACTTTCCAATTTATTAGTAAGAGACTGCACAGTATTTGGTGCTCTTTTGAAGGCACCAATCAACCTTCAGTTGGCCGGTTACCTGGACACATCCTGCCAAAAAGAGCCTATAAAAATAAAACAGAACTCTGCCGAGGTTTAAATCCTTGCAGATTTTGCTCGAACAAAAGCATCAATACCATTTTAATATGGTGTAGACAAAACAAAGCCAGGGCAATCTTTGGTTTGGAACTGATTTTAATGAGCTCTGTGAGGTATTCACTGATGTGCTCAGTCTTAACTGGGAGCATTTTAAAAAATTTTCAGCTTATGTTTACCAAACACAAAGACACTTTTCTTCTCCTTTCACTTTCATTCACTCGTTCCACATATCTCACCCATCCTTTGTGTCCCATCCATGCACGTCCTCGCTGTACAGTGCGTCCCCGTTTATCATGCATCATCATGCATTGTTCCTTTTTGTCAAACCTCTGCCTGAAGCTGGATCTGTCCGTCAGAACTGGCATGTGGGAACATATCCATGTCCTCGAGCGAAATGCTGTTTAGCAGATGAAGAAATGTGTAAGGTGTGGGCACATGTGCTTATTACCAGAGAGTCAGGTGTTTCAGTGTGTTCAGCAGCTATTCATCAAGAGCTTCTTTCTGCTTTTGTTGCTCTCTTGCTTAAAGTTGTGCACCTGCTTTTACTTACATTCGACTTTCGGCGCACTCGAGCAGACGTGTGTATTTAAAATGCCCAAACACAGCCACGCTGCTGTAAAACACAGCTCTGAACATCCTCCTGGTATGCCACACGCTTCTACAAGTACTGTTGTGCACACACTACACGTGCTATTAGAGTTATTGATCATATAGCTCGGGGCTCTCTCCAGCTGTTCATGTCGGACGAAGAGTTTATTGGCCTGACTGAAGTTGACTTAAAGCCCAAATATAAGCTCACCCTGCTTGTCAGGCTAACCCCCATGTGCAATACAAGACTGCACATCTGTTTTCCTCACGGATGTAATTTATTTACATGTAATTATATGTAGATAATGAGCATGTAAGCAAACGTTTATCATACAGAGAACAGTTGTGTGTGTGTGTGTGTGTTAAATAGAGGAGGACAAGAGAGGAGTGACGTTTGGGTGTGTTGGTGTTTCTATCTGTTTTCATCCAGACTAAAACTGGGTGTGATTTTGGAGACAGTGCAGTAGGGAATATTACAGCAAGCAGTGGAAAACTCCATCTGTGTGTGTACACACATTCAAATGGCTTCTGTTTCCAGTTCTCTTGACCTCTCCTCCTTAAGTGACATTTTAAATGTAAAGTGAGTTTGGGGCAGGTGACGTTTATTTTGCTGCTGCCCCAAAATACGAAGTGATAGCAAAAACCGCAACGAGGGCACGTTTATGGTCTTAATTTCTCTCGCGCAGATTTTTACCCACACAAGCTCCCACTCACACATACAGTAGTCACACTGTCTCGTCTGAGTCAGCTGTTAGCTCAAGTGGAAATCTTTGCAAAGAAAGCGTGCAAACCGCAGGGGTGATGCCCCGATGCTTACAGGTAGAGGCCGTCCGGGTATTTCTGCTGTTTTTCAGGGTCTGAATATGTTTGCGTATTCATATGATCCTGTATCATAAACAGTTTTGCCTTAAGGTGAACACATGTTTTAGGGTTAGGGTGAGGCTTGACAGAAGTAATTGCATGTAACATTTTATTGTTTGCTCCAATAACATTCCATCAACATTCACAATTTAATAAAGCTAAAGATGCTTGTAGCTGCAGTTATTGCTGCTTTTCTAAGTCTTTGTGCCCAAAGTTGGACTTGTTTAATGGTTGTCTTTGTCAGTGCTCATAATTGTTCAACACGTAGCAGTCAGGCTGAAAGCAGGGTTATGGTAGGCTTGTAGTAACATTTCCCTGCACAGTGACTCATGAATCTTTGCCTGTTCTCCAGCACTGCAGTTAATTAGGCAGCAAAGAGGATTAGAGAGCAAAGATCTACAACACTGAAACTGCCTGCTGTAACAACAGACAGTACTTAGGAAAGAAGTCTCTTCCCTTGACATGGATTTCATGGCTCTGACTGTTAGTACCTACCTCTTCCTTGTTACACCCAGCTGACCACAGTCTGCAGTTCGACTCTTCTTCGCTTCCTCTCGTTTCTGCGCAGTAAAAACAGTCCTGGCGTGGTGTGCTTGTGAAAAGTGCATGTGAACAAGCCGTGCTTTTGTTTCTACAGTTGAACTCGTGGCTGTTCATTAAATGGAGTCTTGTGTTGTCTGCGTTGGTAATTTAGGGCAGCGACAGACCATAATGTGGACAACACCACCGCCATGTTAAGAGAATGGCTGAAGAGAGCTCAGCACGTCTACCACTACGTGGAGTGGAGACCGATGGAGGAGCCGAGGTAAATCCACGAGAATCACTCATCGCACTCATTTAGACCAAGTCCAGTTCCTTCTTTCTTCATAAATCATTTGTGTCCATTGATAGGATAGAGGTCTCTAAAAAAGTGTGTTTTTTCTCTCAGGTCCTACACAGACGAATGGGGCCCTAAACACTGGCCACCTTCAAGATTCAACCATGTAATGAAGCTAAGACAGGCTGCTCTGAAGGCCGCCCGGGAACGATGGGCTGACTACATCCTGGTAATCTCTTTAGTTTAAATTTAAATTCCCAATACGTATCTACCGCTGTAGCTGGTGGTTGTTGTTGTGTTTGCTGTTTAAACTACATCTTTCCCCAGAATATAGAAGCTGAGCTGGTCTACTGGTGAGTGCTTACAGTCATATTAAACCTCAGAACAAAACCCAATCAGCCAATGACATTTGCACCAGTAGATCAGCATAGTAACTGGTTGGTGCTGCTGTTATCCTTAAAGGCAGGGGTGTCAAACATAAGGCCCGTGGACCGAAATCAGCCCTGCAAGGTGGATGGATGGCTTTGGAGGATGACGCATTTATTTCTTGCATTTTAAGCCCAAAGAGTTGCGCTAACAGAGGCCTTTTGTTCACTACAACAGCTTTTCTTTATCATAGAAAACCTGAGATGATATTTAAACACATGTCATGGATTCAATGTGTAGTTTAACTTCTTTACTCTGACAGAAACATAATAACAAAGTGTGCTGTATGTGTAAAGCAGATGTAAAGCAGAAAAATATATATTAGTAAAAGCTTTTTACATTTTGATAGTTAATGAATTTTTGAGTGCTGATTTTAGAAGAAGCTGTGCCTGTGTTTAAGCTCATGTCCGTGTATATGGAACATTTGTAGGGAATCTTTTATGTTTTCATGTGCGTCGTGTTCTTTGTTTCTGATTGCTCCTTCAGTTTGTAGACAGCGACAACCTGCTGACTAATCCTCGTGTGCTGAACCTGATGATGGCTGAGAACTTAACCTTGGTGGCTCCCATGTTGGAGTCGCGCTCTCTCTACTCTAACTTCTGGTGTGGCATGACTCCACAGGTACAGTTAGAGTCAACCCTCCGTCCATCCACTAATCCAGATTTATTAAGCAGCCTGATGTTTTTTAACTCCGTCCTTCCTGTCAGGGTTACTACAAGCGAACCCCAGACTATCAGCCAATCAGGGAGTGGAAGCGGCTCGGCTGCTTCCCCGTTCCCATGGTGCACAGCACCTTCCTATTGGACCTGCGTCGTGAATCCAGCAGGGAACTGGCTTTCTACCCCCCTCACCCAGACTACAGCTGGGCATTCGATGACATCATGGTGTTTGCCTTCTCGGCACGTCAAGCAGGTCAGTTTGAATCTGTCGACTCGCAGCAGACCAACGGAATTGGTAGCAGGGAGAGAAATGCCTCATGGCAACTTTACCATGTTGAACTCGGAGCTCTCTGTGACTTCATTTATGCACCTGCAGTTTTTTGCAGACTTTTTTATAGTGCAGATGTTTACTGTTGTATAACACAGAGCTTTTCATTGGTTTCATGCACATGTGTCAAATGAAGGTAAATGAACAAGAGAGTGAGATAAATGGATCCATGTGTCTTCCTCGCTGAACATGCGGGAGGGCTGTAAGTGTGTGAAACAAAATCAGTGTTTGTTGATTTGCATAATCAGATATGGACCTCTGGCATTTGCCTGAAAGAAGGAAAAGCACTAACAGTTGCAAACCCGAAGACACGGAAAGAAACAAAGTCGTCTTCTCTAAAATTAGTTTCAGCATGTACAGCTGTGCATTTAGGTGCCTGGAGTTATGCATCATTTCACTGCAAGTATTAAAGCAGAGTCATTAACAAATGTAATAAAATCTCACACCTGCAGTATGAAGCATGTTTTGGCATAAGCAAGGCAGCTTCATGAGCTCATACACCAATCAGACCGATTATGTTCACCTGCCTAATATTGTGGTGGGGATTAGAGATGTTCCCTGTCGAAGCGTGGAGTTCAGTTGATCGCTGAAACTTTGCTGTGGTGTCAGCAGCAGATCCTCTCAGTCCTGTTAGCTGTGAGGTGGAGCCTTCCTGGAGCTATCAATTTATATGATTTCAACTGTGAGCAGCCTCTCGCTCTCATTCACTTACCAGCTTATGTAGTTGTTAGGGTGGAGGTTGGGATTGGGAAAAGTTTCTGTTTGGTTTCAGAGATTATTTACTGTGAGCACGTGAGAGGAGGCGCAGTGGCCTAATTTGGGTCAAGAGGTTATGTTAACAGCCCTGTGTGTTGTGTCTCAGGTGTGCAGATGTATGTGTGTAACCGAGAGCACTATGGCTTCCTGCCCGTCCCTCTTAAGGCACAGCAAAATGTGGAGGATGAAAGCGAGAGTTTCATACACACCATCACAGAGGCTCTAAGTGAGTACAAAAACACACTCTTACACATTTGTTGTGACTATCTGTCATTCCCTGATTACTCCGCCTCTCAGCCTAGCTTTATCTCCATCCCGACCACCACGACCCTCCGTGATTGTGATCTCGCCGCCTGCTCTGTTTATCCACGCCACCCACATTTCTTCTTGTTTTCCTTCCCTCCTTCGGCTTCTGTTACTACTCCTCCCTCTGCTGTTTTCATATAAACCTAATCAAATGAACCATCGCTATCAAGAGGAAGTTCAGGCTTTTACTAATCCTGTTTATTCTGTTATAACCCTTCACCTCCCTCCCCTCTGTGTCAACAGTTGACCATGACATCGAGCCGTCCGAGTATTTGTACTCTCCACCATCCCCCCAGAGCAGGATAGGCTTTGATGAAGTGAGTTAAAAAATGCTCATGCCCAGAAGGCTGACTTTGAGTAATCTGATTACCTGTAAATTAAGAGTGAAATGTGTCGTTTATCTTCTTTGCTTGCTTAGATTTACCTGATTAACCTGAAGCGCCGACTGGACAGAAGAACCAGGATGCTGAAAACAATGGCCGCACTGGGGCTTCACTCCACACTGATAGACGCCGTGGACGGGAAGTACGTTCCAAACAACCAGGCATCCATGAACCCGATGATAATTAAATCCAAGCCATACATTCTTTAATTTATTCACGGAAAGCGATGACTAACAAAGCAGCGAGTGTAAACTGTAGATACATCATGTTTTTCATCCTTTTTTCATTCCGTTACCTCTCTCAGGGCTTTGAATACATCCCAGCTGCAGGCGTTGGGAATAGAGATGTTGCCGGACTACAAGGACCCGTACTCCGGTCGGGTACTGACCAGAGGGGAGATCGGCTGCTTCCTCAGCCATCACTCTATATGGACGCAGGTGAAGCCAGAGAGAGCAAAAGCACTAAATCAGATAAAGAAGCACCGATCCAACTTACTGAGGTTGTGCTTTACAGGATACTGAATCCCTTGGAGCAGCTGGTGTCTGACATCTGTACCTGATATTAAAATTAATATAAAGTTTTATTAATTAACATAAAAATCTTTAGATTGTTTGAAACACATATTTATTTGGGTTCTGTCATTGCTGCTAAAAGTGGTTCTACAAACAACATAACGCTCTATTGTCATTGCACAGTCATACTTAGTAAAATAGTACAACGAGACTGAAAAGTGCTGGATCATCTAGTGTGTTTGATAGAAATCTCTTTTTCTCATGACTTGAGTGGCTTTGCTCAAATCAGACACAGTATGAAAAGGAGGCGCTTTGTAACTTTGAGAAGAGCTCACAGAGGGAGCAGGAAACATAGGGAGCTATCGGCTCCATGACCTACATGAACAGATTAAGTCAAGTGGCTGTATTGTTATTCCAACCGTGTGCAGTGGTACAGTACACAGACCATGGTGGTACATATAACAGACAATCAATACAGGACTCCATAAAGTGCAAGTGTGCAAAAGTTGCAAAAAAATAAAACAAAGACAATGCAGATATGACAGTCCAATAGAAATGTGCAAAAGACTGAGCATTGCGAAAAGTACATACGAACACTGCTTGTTCTGGTGTCCACATGACTCAGAAGTCGTGATAAAAAGGCAGAAAGCACAAAAACGGCACCATTTTGGTTCTGGAGTGGCTGCTGCCATGCCGCCGAGCCTCGTCTGAAAGCTTACAGGCATTCCCTGGTGGTTTCCCATCCAAGTACTAAATAGGCCCAACCCTGCTGAGCTTCCAAGATCAGACAAGATCAGGCGTGCTCAGGGTGGTATGGCTGTAAGCTGTTAAACTCACTCATGACTGCCCAAAGTAAAGACAGACAGCAACAGCATCACTGATGGTGACAGTAAAACGTGCAAAAAATCAACACTGAGTTAAGGTGACTTAGATTTTCGGTTCAAACTTGGTGTTTTACACGTGCACCAATATGCAGGGGGAAAAACGGTTACGGTGGAAAACGATGGCCAAAAATCAATTTACGCTTTTAATTTAAGTGTTTGTATTTTGTGGCCATCAGGTGGTTGAGCGTGACCTCGGGAAGGTTCTCGTTTTAGAGGATGACGTGAGGTTTGAGCCCAGGTTTAAGCGGCGACTGCAGGCCATCATGGATGACACAGAAGACACCCAGCTGGACTGGGACCTGATGTAAGACCACCTGCTGGACATGAGCTATATTCAGATCAGAAATCGTCTGGTTATTCATTATTTTTATGAATTCGTGTCATCCAAGCACATTTAAACAAAACCTGGTTAACGCTGTATTTGTCTTGTTCTGTTTTTAGCTATGTGGGGCGTAAACGCATGCAGGTGCAGCAGCCCGAGCGGTCGGTGGAGGGTGTAAACAACCTGGTCGAGGCTGACTACTCCTACTGGACGCTCGGCTACGCGCTGTCAAATCGAGGGGCCAGAAAGCTGCTGGCTGCTCAGCCTTTCCCAAAGATGCTCCCCGTCGACGAGTTCCTGCCCATCATGTTCAACAAACACCCCAAGTCTGTCTTTACATCCCCTTTCTTTCATTTTAAATTCCTAATCTGATACACTGTAAATAACATAGATGGGATACAGAGGAAGAGAGTTATATTTAAGGACTGCACAACTGTACAGGACACAACACCTCTGTGTGATACTCAGACAAAGACCCTTTAGACAGTCTGGTTTCTGAACAGACAGGCAAATATTTGCTGAGGACCACAAATACATGATTGCAGGTGCACTGCACTCTTACCTAAGAGGGGATCAGGTGATCCACGTGGAGAGGATGACAAAGCCAAAGCTACATTTTAAAGCATATGGACTTTTGGCATGCATGGATCCAGTTGGTGCACAAATAGTCATACTCAAAGGGATATGAAGTAGCACAGAAATAAAGCAGTTTCTATGCAGTAATTATCTATACATAGACACAGACGCGTGTGCATATCGATGTGGTTTTTAGACTGCATGGCAGTATGTAGATTTCTAGTTTGTGCTCTGGTGGTGAACCACAACATCTGTCTGTTATTTTGATTTTAATGTCTTTGCTTCCATCGTTTGTCACTTTCTCGTGTCCCCTTTTCTTTGCTTTTCTCACCAGCACCAGCTCCTTCCCCCTCTCTGTGCTCCTCGCTCACAGGGTTGGGATTGTTCTAGGGGTTCACTGGGTATGGTGCCTTAACACAGGACACAATGCCGGCTTTTCTCTTTCATTTTTTTTCTCTCCCTTGGGGATTCCTGCTCAGCCTTGCTATCCTCTGTCCCTAACACCCCCCCCTACATTTTTTAACATAGCACCTTTATTACCACGATGTGGCTATCTGGCTCTCCTTTTTTCCAACATCCTTTTTGTGTTCTCCTTAACGCTTTACTACGTTCTCCTCGACAAAATTTACTTCTTTGTACACCTCCTGCGTCCCTGTGTCACCAACGTCTCCACCCCCTTCCTCTTCTCTCTTTGAGGAATGTAGACCAGCATGGCTTTTCCTGCTGCTTAGGGAAAGAGGGACAGGATTCCCATTGATAGAGTTCCCAGTGTGGGGGTGTGCATGAGATGAACACTGTGCAAGTGTGTGTGTTACTATATAAATATACACCGATGTGTGTCCACTGTGGAGTGTATAGATTACTACACAAATACGCTGTGTGTATTCAACAGCGAGAGAGTTTGTGAGAGAAATGTGGAAAAGTGTGAGGGGGGGGGGGGGGGGCCATG
>VUQR01011505.1:7159-18500 GCA_015108515.1 Hemichromis elongatus
GTTATTAATTTGTTAATTTTTCATATTATTTTTAATATAGTCAGTTTAGGTTAAACTCTTGGCTGTTAATAGCACTAAACTATCAAATTTTAATGATTTTTTAAATTATGTTTTATATTTATTAATGTATATATGTAGAACAATTTGAATTAATCAAGAGACATTAGTGAATTAAAGTCATCAGAATAAATATAGACAACATTTTATTATTGGATTTTTTTTTTTAATTGTTTTAAGCTAAATGCCTGAATTTAACTATTTTAAAACAGGAAAATAAGTTGGAGTAACTAAATAACAGAAACTACAATAGTCCATTTTTGTTAAACTTGAATCCATCATCTTCTTCTGCTTATCTGGGGCCGGGTTGCTGCTGCCCAAGCAGAGAAGCCCAGACCTCCCTCTCCCCAGCCACCACCTCCAGCTTGTCTGGGGAATACCCAGACGGGTCTGCCCCAGGGCCTCCTCCTGGTGGGACATTCTGGGAACACCTCACCCAGGAGGCTCCTTCTCAGATGCCCGGACCACCTCAACTGGCTCTTTTCGATGTCAAGGAGCACTGCTCCTTGACACCTACTTTGAGCCCCTACCAAATGGCTGAACTTCTCACCCTATCTCTAAGGGAGAGGCCAGCAACACTTCGAAGGAAGCCCATTTCCATTGCTTGTATTCACGATCTCGTTTGTTCGGTCACTACCAACAATTCGTGACCATAGGTGTGAGGTACAGCTTCCGCATCACTGCAGCTGCAGCACCAATCCATCTAATCTCCCACTCCCTTCTCCCATGACTCATGAACAAGACCCCGAGATACTTAAACTCCTCCACTTGGGGCAGGAACTCATTCCTGACCCAGAGTGGGCACTCCACCCTTTTCTGGCTGAGGACCATGACCTCAGATTTGGAGGTGCTGATTATCATTCCCACTGCTTCACACTCGGCTGCGAACCAATCCAAAGGGCAACCCTGGCAGAGCCCATTACCCACCAGGAACGAGTCTGCCTTATTGCCGGCTATGCGAACCAAGCTCTTGTATCTGAGGTTCGTCTAACATTCAAACGTGAATGTCACCTGCCATTTTGCTCTCCAACAGCTAGACCTTCTTGTAATTTTTCTTATGTGTAGACAACTCTGCAAAGCACCAATTTTAAATTATATCTTTAGTCACTTTGTTGAGGAGGTGCATCGACAGGAGGAAACAGAACTTGCCAGAGCCGTAGCGCTGGCCAAGCAGGGTCGCTTGATGAATTGGGAGAGAGTGGAAAAGAGGAAACTCTCATGGAGTGAAATCTGGGGAATGGAGTCTAATAGACTGAGTTTCGTCATCTGAGCGGCATACGATGTGCTACCTTCCCCAATAAATCTGCAGAAATGGTTTGGAAAGGACCCATCCTGCCCCCTGTGTACAGTCCCAGCTACACTCAAGCACATCTTGGTTGGTTGTAGGACTAGACTTACTCAGGGCAGATACACATGGAGACATAACCAGGTTCTCAGGTGTCTTGCCGAGAAAGTTGAGTGCAAAAGGAAATCCACCAATGCTCAACCTTTCACGAACCAAGAGGAGCGTCGGAGGAGATTCTCACCATTTAAAGCAATGCATTATCAGGGACTACAACATCTAGTCCTTTTACTGAATCACCCTGTCACAAAAACACGTGCTTGCTTCAATTTCTATGAAAAATTACAAAAAAAAAATAAGTTTAAAAGGTGAAAGACTGTAACAATCCTGCTGAGATTTCTATAAATTTCTTTTTGACTAATAGTAGTCTACTAACCTCTATTGTAGTGGCTATTTGTCCATAAAATTTAAACAAACAAACTTTCAAATGGCCACTGAGGCTACGTCTAGGGTTAGGCTTTACGCAGTTGTGGAAGTTTCAAATCAAACAATGTCCATGCCAACTGATGCGTTTGGTGGTGGTTTATTCACACAGGAAGCAGGAGCAAAGAGTCTGCATCCTCTCTATCGCTGGTAAAAAACCATATCCCCTCGCAGCCTTGCTGCTCCACCCACCTTAACCTATTTATGCAATAATCACTCACAAAACACCAAAAGTGTAAAAATCTAAATTAACAAAAATAACAAAGAAAGAAGAAAATATGCATAAATGCAAAACACACGAATTAACCTTAGCAAATAAGAAAAATAAACTAAGCTATAACTTAAGCCTAAACTAAACAAAATACAAAATAGCTCCAACATCTATTAAAATAAGATTGGACAACGGAACTGAAATGGTTTTTCATTCAAGATGTCAAAAATGACCACAAGGTTTATAAAATATTGGCCCAACTTTATAGAAAAGGACTTCAAGTGTGTTGTAGTGAGTGTGCTAGATCACGGCCAATAATAATCACTTTTGTCTCATCTGTATTTAACCACAGGACATTTCTTTCCATTCAACCAAATTTAAAGACATTTCTATGCAGATAAGATTCAGTTTGATATTATATTATACCATTTTAACACACAAGATGTTTTTAAAGGTTTGCTTAGACTCTAATCGAAGTTGGATGTCTGACAGTTTATTACAACGTCATGAGGAGACAAGTAATTGTATGTGGCCCGGCAGCTTTCTGCCTAAGATAATGGAAACTTTAGGTACCCTTGCCATATTTGTTTATTCTTCTGTCAGGAACCAAGGGGTAACTTTTGACACAGCTTTCATTTTGGATATTCACGTTAAACCTGTGATTTCCTCTGCTTTTTATCACTTAAGAAACGTTGTTTCGTGTTGTTTCATGATGTTCAAATGTACAGCAGACATTAATCTTATTGGGGTTTAGATAGTAAAGTCACACCAGCAGGGGAACTAAATAACGCCTGGTTTCCTTTTCCGGACACAATTTGTAGCTGCACCAGAATCCGCCGGAAACGCACCCTGCGCTGTAATGTGTGGATGTGTTCTGCGTCAAAACACAGCTAAGAAAACAAACAAACATGTTTTACTGGATGAAGAGCGGCAGCAGCGGCAGCTCCGAGCCGGTCGACAGTGTCGGTAACATGTCCAAGAGCGACATACTGAGAGGAATCATCACCGAGAAAATGAGCACAGCCGCCCGGGAGATTTTAGCGGTGGTAGAGAGGACTGTAGCCGACTACGAGGAGGAGGCTGCGGGCTTCAGGCGAGAGATCAGCCGGCAGAGGAGACAGCTGGAGCTCTTGCAGCCTAACGTCTTTCTGGAGAAAAGAGGTTAGCGGACAAAAAAGAGAGAGATAATGTGAATTATCGCAGCCACAAAAAGCTGATTTATAAGTTTCGAATTTGCCCGAACTTCGTTTAATAATCCTCAATTTACGATTACAGTCTGTTAAACACAGATGTGTAATTACAATAACATGAATGTAGGGAAAATAATAATAACGTTATTGGCAATTCGGCATGCATCGCTCTCAGATTAAATGTAGAGAGGAGCAGATGATGCAAATGTGTTTTGTGTTATTCGTAACATTTTTTAATGATTTAGCAAACTGATTTTTCCCCTCAGGAGATAGTTCTGGTTCACACTGGGATTTTTTTAAAATTATTATTATTAGTTCTCAATGCTGTTATACAGTCTCCTAACACCATGTGGCAACAGGCCAAAATCTGCTGTTAATGCTTTCTCAGTGGTTTACAGAATAAAGTGTTTAAAAAGAAGAAGCGTGACATTGCAGTCACACAAAAGCTGATATATTGATCAAATTTTCTTTCATTTTGACCAAAAAACACAAAGCCCTGCAGCCTGAAGTGGAGAAGCAGGAGGTGGAAGTTGTGCCTGAGGACAGAGAGGAGCGACAGCCCCAGGAACAGACAGGTATGACTGAGCAGTCTTACCATTCATTTGTGTGTGTGTGCGTGCGTGTGGGGGTGTGTGGGGGTGGGGGGTACCGTAGTTCAAAGCTTTTAGAAGTAATATTGCAAAATGACACAGGTGCTTGGCAACCTTTTCATATGGGTACATATCCAGAATACAACCAGATGAGTTATGCTATAAACTATCCATGTTTATATGTTAGCCTCGAATTATTCGCAAACCATCACCAGTTTGTCACCAGCAGTCAGTCAAATGTCAGCCTGACTGTTTAGAAACGATTTGCCTCCTACTCGGTGTCAATAAGGAGATTTTAAAATAAGTTTTTATCACCGTGGCCTCATCCGGTCAGAATGCAAAGAAAATGGCTATAAATTATTTGCTGTATATCTCGGCTTATTTCATTGTAATCAGTGGTAACTCAACTTGAAGGAAGACACAGTTAATGACTTGTAAGTCATTAACTTAAACAAAACAACTCAGAAGTACAAATCAAACACATCTCAGCTGATGCACCAAGCGAGTTTAATTAGAGGACAAACTCCAGAGCCAATCAGTGATGAGAAAGTCAAAGAGGAAACAACGTAAGTCTGGTGAGGTGAGGGAGAGTGAGGAAACGGGTAAACAGAATAAAAATCTTTACAACACCGGGCGACCTGTACAACATCTTGCAATCAGAAGTCGCCCCCCCAGAGGTTGAGGGGTGTCACGTGCTCAACCTCTGAGTGACCTGCTGATTGGCGCAAGTAAATGCAATCACCTAATGTAAAAAAAAAAAAAATGTAATCAGTGGGCATCTTTTTTTTTCTCATTTTCTCTACTGTTACTGAGCCACCAATGAGCTTCTGAATTGTGTATTTTTTGTTTTCTTTAGTTTTTCAGTTAATGGAATCATCAGATTTGTAACCCCAATTTGATTTTTCTAGGAAAACATGATAAAAATGCTAATAAGAGAATAATTATCTTAAATATATACTGTTATTATCTTGTTATTATATATTATATTATATATTAAATATTTTCATCAATTCTGTTGTTTGGGTTTTCCTAGTTTTCCTGCATGTTTGAAATCCCCCTACAACATTTAAACAAAATTCGGTTGTTGTGATTGGATCATTCAGCGGCCGTCTCATTCTTCTTTCTGCTGTTTGCAGATTATGTGTTATTGTTCTTCAGTGGCCAAATTATTACTAAAGCAAACTGACTAAACCACACATACAGTGTCTTTATCACCATATGATCCAAATTTAAAAACCACAACAAAAAGTGACTTCCAATGTATCCAGGTGTGGGGGACACTGAGAGCCTGGGCCTGCTTTGGTACGACGACACCGATGACGATGAAGAGGAGCAGGAGTTGGTGCAACCAACAAGTTCCAGACAGAAACGAGAAGATCTGAAGGACCCAGATTATAAAATACCATCAAGGTTAGAAACAACACAGTTTTAAGAATGAAAACACTGTAGATGTTTGTGATATGGCCAACAATATGTGGACAGTCCCTACATTCATTTGCTTTTGCTTTAATATAGTTAAAGGCACTGACTTAGTTCCTGCTTGGGCTGCAACACTTTTTAGGTGGGTAGAACCTGACAAGCTTTCCCAGCAGAATAATACTTTGTGTTGAGGTCACTTACTTTGCCTTTTAGTGGTATTACGTTTGTTGCTTTGTACTTCTGATTGGGGATCTGAGTACTATGCGGCCACTGTCCAAAAGACCACAAGCAACGAGACAGGCTGTAACAACAACAATGAACTTTGTCGATGTAAAAGGGGAAAGTTTATATGTCTTAACCTGCGAGACTTCTAACCAATAAGTAATTATTACCCAGAGTTCCGACTGTCAGGAAGAAGCTTGGCAGACCTCGCATCAGTGACACAAAGAACCATATAGATCTCAGAGTGCGCATCCTGGAGGACTCTCACACCAATGTGCTCTCTAAGACGGGTATGAAATGAAATGCTAATTATTAAGGTTTTGTATTTGTCTGTTATCTGGTACAGTGTTAACCGTGCTATTAATACCATTCTTTCTTTGTTCCTAAATCGAATCATTTTCCAATGATTACAAAAAAATCAGTATTTAATTACACGATTTATCATCAGAAATAGTCAAAGACAGGCCATCTAATCATTTGAACTAATGAATACTATGACAAGGGTTAGTTTTACTCACTTTCTAAGGACTCTTGATCTCATGATGAATTTCTTCTTTTCCAGTATTCAAGAAATTTCCAGCGCATGACCTGAAGTGCCCTCTTGGTCTACAGGAAGCTGACTTCCTGGACCTGTTGAAGTCCACCTTTCCTCAGCTGGCAGATGATGAACAATTTGACTTGTTCACAACGGACAGAAGCCGGAGGCTCCAGCCCCTGAGAGTGAAGACTGTGACTCCAGAGGAGATCCACAGATTGACCGGAAACTCTGCCCTCTACATCCGCCTGAAGGTAGACGC
The DNA here is from genome assembly GCA_015108515.1 of Hemichromis elongatus. Lineage (NCBI taxonomy): Eukaryota > Metazoa > Chordata > Actinopteri > Cichliformes > Cichlidae > Hemichromis > Hemichromis elongatus. The sequence continues at coordinate 13,411 of VUQR01011505.1, forward strand.
TGTAACTGTTTGTGCTGTTTTGGCCTCTGACATTGGCAGGATTTTGATAATTTTGCCTCTTTATACCACAATAACAGATTTAAAATGTGATTTAAGTGTACACTTTAAGATTTTACAAAAATATTACAGAAATTTTAGCTATGTTTTAACACAAGTACTGATAATAATTTGGAAATGAACTCTTGCAGACAAGTAAGGAGGGAGAGCAAGAGTTTCCCCCTTCACCAGCAAATGGTGGCAGCCCATCCAGCGATGCCGCAGTAACAACAAACAATGAGTCCGGACACCAGTCAAGGTAAAAATAAAATATAAGAATTTGTATTTACTTGATTGACAGCTGATATAAAAAAAGACTCTAGAATGTTGATGTAAATCTAGAGGTTTGATTGTGATAATTCAATTAATATAAAAACATTGAATTTAAAAATTGAGGGAAAAAATTCTGATCTAACAAATTCCAAACTCCAAACTATGTGGTTCAAGTCCTCTAATGGATGAGTTTGCTGTTTTCAGTTATTGCAAGTAGACAAAACCTATGCCTTATATGTACAGATGCTCAGTACTTAAAACTTACTTGAACCTTTTGGTTCCACAGCAGTCCTTTTCAGGATACAGACAGTACCAGTGTGGACATTTTGGCCAGCAGCTCAACGTCACAAAAGCAAGACCTGCAAACAAATGAAGAGGCCGGTGAGAGGGAAGTGGACAGGGCCTTGGATGTAGACAAATACTGGAAACCTGTTTCTGAGCTCCAGCTGCCAAAAAAGACGAGGAAACAAGTGTGTAAAAGTGACATGAAGGAAATAGAGAAGAGTAAAATAGCCTGTAAAGTGTGTGGAGTGTGGTACATTAACCTGGGAAACTTGATCAAACACACCTGGACTCACCTGGATGAGCCGCAGGGTGGTTGTGGAATTTGTGGAGAGCAATTTGGGTCTGTGGATGAATTGAAGAGACATATCAGAACTCACCAGAAAACTCATGACTGCTCATATTGTGGGAAGACTTTCTTCTCCATTGTCGGTCTTAACAACCACATCTCTCTGCACACAGGAGACAGGCAATTCAAATGTAAGATCTGCAGCAAAACCTTTGCTCAGATGTCTGGTCTGAATACACACCGTTGGGTCCACGTGGAAGAAAAACCACACAAATGCGACATTTGTCCAAAATCCTTTGGTTTAAAGGCGCAGCTCCAAGCTCACAGCAAGATTCACACCAGTAAAGACAGATACGTTTGCAATATCTGTGGAAAGTCTGTCTGCGACCTTCGATCTTTGAGCCGCCACAAGTTAACTCACTCTGGAGAGCGGCCGTATGGCTGCCAAATCTGCGGGAAGCGTTTCAAACTTTCCAGCAACTTGAAGTCCCATGAGAAGATCCACGCGGCCAGGGAGCGACCTTTCCTCTGCCACGTATGCTGCAAATCCTTCCTGTCAAACTGCAGCCTGATGACTCACATGAAGACGCACAGCGGCGAGAGGCCGCACGTCTGCGGCGTGTGCAGCAAAGGCTTCGTGTCCAATGGCGAACTCAAAGTTCACATGCGAGTGCACACCGGTGAGGCGCCATACGGCTGCTCCGAGTGCGGCCGCTTCTTCAAACGCAAGACTCACCTGACCAACCACATCAGGAGCCACTTGGGTATCAAACGGTTTGTGTGCGCAATCTGTGGGAAGGCGTGTTCTCGCCAGGAACACCTGACGGTACACATGAGGACCCACAATGGAGAGAGACCGTACCAGTGCACCATCTGCGAAAAAGCCTTCACCCAAAGCCACTGTCTGAAAACGCACATGAAGAGCCACCAGGTGGAGGAAAACTCTGTCCCCAGTCCATCCACAACTTAAAAGACACTGAAAACAACTTCTTTTTGATCCGTTTTACACATTATGTACTTATAGTTGCAGTTTTTTACATCTGAGAACTTTTTATTTCATTTTTTAAAACTGGAAAGTGTTGTGGATTTTTCCTCTTTTACTGACATGTTGGTGCCAAATCGTGTGATTCTCAGATCCTTTTGTTACTTACCACAAACATGTAGTCTGGTAATCAACAGTTACTAAATTATTTGTTTGGGCATCAAGACTTAAATTATTGAAAAAAAAAAAATCTGATACAGTAAAATGTTAGTATTGTAAACCACTCTGCCTTTAATAAAAAGGAAAAAAAAATAAGCTAGTTTAATTCTTGGTTTGTTTCTTTTATCTTTTGGCTACTTTTCTTAAGTTGCATTGAGTTTCATCTTGCTTCCTAATTGTGTAGAGCAGCTTATAACTGTAAAAGTGGGCGGTCAAAATAATGTAAACGAGTATAATTCTTAAAAAAAAAAACATCTGCTGTCACACAGAACTCCTCTGTAGTCATGAAGTGTCTGTCACCACAGCAGCCCTAACAACATTAACTGTTGCAGTGCCTGTATCTACTGGGGCAGTAAGCGGAGGTCTTTTCAACCACCATGAGTTTCAAAGTCATTTTAGTTTGTGAGCAACAGTTCTGTAGGTGTTCCTTACCACTAACACTATTGCCTAATAATCTATTAAAACCACCCTGCTGTCATGTGACAATATAAAATATTTACTATAAAGTATTTATTTGTTCTGAGATGTCAGAAAAAAATAGTTGAAAATCTGTCTGAGCGATAGGGGTGGGTTGATTGGCCAAAAAATCAGTGGTATCAATCCCAAAGCTGCTATTGTCATCTGATTGAACCTATTGTGATAGTGCTTTACTTTGTTTCTGTCTTATAAGCTTGTAAGTTTCTACCATTTCATCAGAAAGTTGACATGTCCTTGCAAACACCACTCCTCTGTGTGTGCAGGCACACGTTGCCCTGCCCCCTCCTGCCTGCTCTGCTGTGGTTGATTATCCTAAGGTCCCGTGACTCAGCTTCACTGAGCAGAGCCATGCAGCCTGCAGTGAGTGAGGAAAAGGACTGACTTGTAGAGCTGCTTCACAGCTGTAAGTGTGCTGGGAGGAAACTACTGTGGCAACACCAGCAACTTGTATGAAGACATAAAAGAGCAGGAAAAAAACAAAGGTTTGTCCCGGTGTTGTGCCAAAAAGTTGTTTCCCGTATTTAATCTTCTAAAAATAATATGTTGGCCTATATTATGTGAAATATATGTTAAATGTCATTCTCATGAAAATCATCTTGAGTCACGAACAAAATTCCTGCCACAGCTGGATCTGAAGCACCTGGATTTTGAAATACCATCGAGGTAAGAAATCCAACCAACTTCCTGCCGATATTTGTTCTATGAACAATAAGCAGTTAGCACAACCTTGGTCTGTATGTGGTTTAATGGAGTATTTAACAGCACTGACTCACTGAAGCTGTACAAATATCTACAGCAGCATTCAGGCAGCTGGAAAGTGCTACAGACGATCATCCAATCAATTGAAAATTTGATTGGACTGAAAGCTAATAGGATTATCCAGCTGACCCCATATTTCTGATACATATAGTAACACTTTTCTTTGGTACGGTCACTTGTGTGAAGTGGTTGCGATTAGTGCAATTAGCACCTTGAAACCAGAAGCCGTGGTAGTGAGGAGGAGAAAGATGAGGCTATACTCAGAGTTACTGCCCTAAGTTGAAGAGTTCAAGTGTCTCAGGGGTTGTGTTTGAGAGTGAGGGAGCAGGAGACTGACTGCGTGGTGTCTGCAGTGATGTAGATGATCTGCCGATCTGTTCACTCTTGAAAGCACGAGCTGAAAGTAGCGACCAAAAGATTTGAGATTCAAGATTAATATCATGATGTCAAGGAGCAGGAATTAGTAAGACTAAACTGTACAACAGTATTTTAATTTCTGCGTTTTGCAGCATTCTTGTATTAGGAAAACTTCCGTAAAGCACATGAAAGGATCAGATGAACTGGAAATGTCTAACTGACATAAGTTTTTCTCATTTCTCATTCTCTGTGTTAACAGTACCACCAAAACTTTCCTCTGCTGGATTTAGTGAGAAAAAAAAAATATTTGCATATACATATTCACATTCATGTGTGTGTGTTTCACATACTGTCAAAGTGCATGCAGTTGAATATTTGTACCTCCACCACTAAAAGCAGTCACAAGTTAAATCACAGCCCACAAGATCACAGTCAAACTCTCGTGCGCTGTCCATGGTCCTGAAATGATCACAGTTTCATATGAGTATAATAAAAGCACTTTGATTTGGAGCTATATAAATAAAACAGAATTGAACTGAATGATTTTTAAAATGTGTTTTTAAAGCTTATTAACATAATAAGCTTTAAAAACTGAACCATTAATTGGACTGACTTCCATACAAACGCTGATTATTTTCAGAATAATCCATGATGTAATCCCTCTGCTCTGCTCTGTCTGTTCTTCAGCCACTTCTCTTTGAACCTCATTACACATGCTGTGATTCTCATGCTGGTATTCTCCATTTTTGTTCCTCATCTTTGATTGGATGATGCTTCTTCCACGCAGCAATAACTGTGACCATAACGAGCACCCTTTTTTTGACGTTTAATATCGGCCTAATTAGCGGTGAACTGCATGTCGCAGATGTTAGAAAATCAGTTTGCACGCTTGATTTAAACAGTGTTGGGGTACAATATTTTTTTAAATAAAGTATTACACTCTATTCATAACTTTTCTTAAACGTTATGCAGCACATTATTTAATTACTCGCTGGATAGTGTAATTTGTTAATACTGATTACATTACTTTAATTACATTGCGCTCTAGTTGACAATATAAACCTGTAGGCTACAGTCCCACATACAACACTGTCCTAATTTGGACACATAATTTTACTTTAGTAGCTACTAGGGCAGCCAAAAACAATTATTTGGTAGCTGACTAATCACTGATTATTTAGCGATTAGTCGACTAACCAGACCATGCATCCATTGGACGTAAAACGTAAAGCTTCTTGCACCAGCATGCATCGGCTCAGATATAACTATCATTAGCTTACAGCTTGACGTGTTTGACGGGAGCTCGCTCTGCAGGAGGGGGAGATTTCGGAGAGGGGGAGGATGATCTCAACCTGGGCGTCTATGGTCTTATGTAGTTTGGAAGATGAGTGGATGAAGGGGTGGGTGTAGTTTTCT
>VUQR01011506.1:0-25066 GCA_015108515.1 Hemichromis elongatus
TGGGGAAAGAAGAAAAAAAAAAAAAAAAATTGGGGGGGGGGAAAAAAAAAAAAAAAAAAAAAAAAAAAAGGGACACCCACACCTTTCAAAGCTATATTGCTGCTTGTGCTTCGAGCAGCCTTCATTGATGCTAATCCCTAATTTTCCCTGATAGTGACCACCTGCTTGCCAGACGACCACCATTTTTCGTTTAGCATCTGGTTGGTTGTAGTCCTGAGTGGACTGTAATTTTTGCCATTGATAGAAGGCATTAAGCTGCCATGTTTCCACCCTTTTTGTTCTTGAAGTGAAAATTGTGGCTGTGAAGACTGAACACTTGTTGAAACATTAAGACAAGCTAAGCTACACAACTGTAAGACAATTACGTGACAGGCTTTGGGGCTCACAGTTTGAGATGAATTTTAGATTTAACCATTTCAGGAGGGGAAAAAAAAGTGCCTTTTGAAGCTTCGGTTTGTATGCTGAAGGCAACATTATGGTAGCAACAGTACAAATCTGGATCTATGAGCAGCTCAGTTTATCACGAGAGCATAAAACTGAACTCACTCACAGTTACAGGAGTTTTAAACAATAGCCCAGGAGTGTAGTTCTGTGTTCTTTATTGAGATCACAAAAATCCGATGCCACGCCAGAACCAGCTGTTCGTAGGTGAGGCCAGAAACCTGAGGAGAGAAAAAGCAGTTAATGGGTTTTTAAAATAGTGTCTTAGAAACAAAACAAATAAAGACAACCATCCAGAAATACCTATGGTTAATATCTGTTGTAGAAGGGCGCCTGTTGCTGTGGCCACCCGTAGAGATATCTTGATGAAACGGCAATGGGTCTAAAACTTCTTGGATCAGCATTGGAGTTGATAGCCAAGTCCCACGTGCTAGCTTTGGCTTGCAACACACCTTCACTGGGAGGGATGGCCTCACTGCGCGGCTGGGCCTGGGGCTTGCTGGCCTCATAGCATGGCTGCAGAGGGAAAGACCGGGCCTGAGGCTTGCCGACCTCGTAGCGAGGCTGCTGGGGGAAAGGCCGGGCCTGGGGCCTGCTGATTTCGTAGCATGGCCGCTGGGGGAAAGGCCGGGCCTGGGGCTTGCTGGCTTCGTAGCGTGGCTGCTGGGGCAGTGGGCGAGGCTGTGGCCGAGGCAGAAACTTACTGGAGTCGTCGCCAAACTGTTCACGCTTGGGAGGTGGCTGAGCATGGGGTTTGCGTCCCTCATAGTGCAGCTGCTGCTGGGGGGAAGGCCGGGCCTGGGCCTGAGGCTTGCTGGCCTCATAGCGCCGCTGCTGCTGGGGGGAAGGCCGGGCCTGGGGCTTGCTGGCCTCATAGCGCCGCTGCTGCTGGGGCCGCGGGCGAGGCTGTAACTTACTGGACTCATCACTAAACTGTTCTTGCTCGGGGTTTGGCTGGGTCTGGTGCTCATTACTTGGCCGCTGGGGCACAGAACGCATCTCAATTGGATAACTTGAGACAATTCCCGCATCAATCCGGTTTTTTTTCTGTGGTGAGGCTAAACCCCACATTGCATCTTTGGACTGGAGGGCACCATCGGTATCACCCTGGTAATGTAATGGTTTGTGGGGTTGTGATGAGCCAGATCTGTAGCTAGACACACTTCCTTGTTGACTGTAACCATTGAATGACCGACCAGAGGAAGCCCCAGCACCACCAGGCATACCTGCAGCAGTGGGGTAAGAAATCTCAGGTGATCCATAAACACCCAGAGAACTTCTGGGTTGTGCATGACTCTTATGTGTGGAAGCAGGATTCTGGTTGTGTGGAAAATCCTCAGCCATCCTAAAATAAGGCTTAATGCTACTGGAGTAGCTACTCCTGTAAGTAAGAGCTAGAAAGAAGTTTTTTTTTTAATGGCTAGTGCTCTAACAGGTTAGCAATAGCATAATGTAGTTTGCACACATCAGTACTTACCCTCAGCATGCTTGCTGAAAGCCAACAGTGAGAGCAACAGCACCCTGCAAATACAATGGCTGTTAAACAAAGTCAGTATATGGACAGCTCTGCTAAAATGGAACAGGACAATTTTACCTCACACAAAGTCCAGAGGCCATCTTTCACAAAGCAAAACCCACCAGCCTGCAGTGCACGCACTGTTGCTTGCAATCATACAGCAGGTTGAGGACCAATCATATAGCACTAATTAGGATCAGGCGGGAGGGAATAGCAGGTGCCCTCCGACCACCTCAGCAGCTGTTTGGAATTAAACCAATTATCCAGCATAGTTTGTAGATTACTTAATGGATTAACTGACAAAAGTGGTGACATAACTTTAGCACCTGTGTCTTTTGATGCGCCGATGTTACTTGTTGAGGTGCCCAACCATGAGTTTTTGGATGCCACCTAGAAACAGCAGAGTTACATTTAAATTTGTGGTGCATAGTGACCTTAAACTGACATGTCCTCACACCAAGGTACCCCATTCCTTATTGGTCTGTTATCTTAAAATGAGTGTAAAGTTATGTAATGTACTAAAATAATAAACCAAGTGATTAAAATTCAAGCCTTTGGTTTCTAGAGGCTTTCTGATATTTTAACATAAACAAACTCGTTCTGTTCCTTTTTTCACTGTGGATGCTTTTAACATTATTTATTTTAGAGTGGAAGGAGTTTTCTGCAGGTTCACATTCACGTCCTCATGTGTTTGTCTGATGGGCATGTTATGTAGTCAAGTAGCGGATGTGATTTGATTATTAGACAGTTTTACTTTAGAGGGTCAGCTCTATACTGAGGTCAGTGCCACAAAGGTAGCTCTCATAGTCTGGCTAGATCAGGGATGGGCAACTCCAGGCCTCGAGTGCTTGTGTCCTGCAGGTTTTAGATGCGTCCTTGATCCAACACAGCTGATTTAATGGTGAAATTACCTCCTCAACATGTCTGGTGGTTCTCCAGAGGCCCGGTAATGAACTAATCATTTGAATTAGTTGTGTTGACCCAGGGTGAGATCTAAAACCTGCAGGGACACCGGCCCTCGAGGCCTGGAGTTGCCCACCCCTGGGCTAGATCATCCTGGTAACAAATAACCAGGTTGTGAGCAGGTCACATTCAGTAGTTTTAAAAGCAGCTGCAAGTTAAAGCAACAAAGGCTACAGTCTCTCCAGGAGGAATGCTTTTTATACTACGTTGTATTTGTAGCAGTGTTGTTTTGACCTCCCTCACAGTCCAAGAGTCACCTCCAGTCTTTAATGACAGCACAAGTTCCTGCCACATGAGGCGGTAAACACCGTAAACACCACTACTGTCAAAACCCAAGACCAATGTGACAACCACAGTATAATTTTAAGTATTTTTTATCTCAATATCACAAGTAAATAAAAAAGCCAGATTTGCACCAACTATCTGCAAGTGAGGCCCGAAACATCATTTAGTAGGTTTAGTGTACGCGTGATTTTGACCGTTCAAGACGAACCTCGTGGATTTTGAGGGGAAAAAAGAAAAAAACTAAAAACATTGGTGGTCAAGATACTTGAGGCTTTAATCTGTTGTGGAAGGGAGCCTGAGTCTGTGACCGTCTGTAGTGGTTTCTCGATGCCACTGGAATGGGTCTAAAACGTCCTAGAGTTAATGACCAAGTCCCAGATGCCAGCTTTGATTTGCAGGCTTGCTGGCCTCGCTGGTCGGCTGCTGGGCTGAGGCCGGGGTAGCTGACCCTGTAACCATTGGTTGAAACATCAGCCATCTCAAGCCTGTTTCCTGACTGCAGTAATGCAGATACAACACGGCCTCATGGCTCACCGAGCTCATTTTATATGAACGAGCTCAGGTAGATTTGGAGATTTGTTGGGGTAAATGAAGACAGACTCTCTGAGATTTTTGCTAACTCAGTGCCAGAGACAAACCCTCTGACTAGTTTCAGGTTAGATGGCTTTAATATAAACTTAAATCTTGTTCTAGAGCATTAATTTGAAGGGCCGGTATATGAAAGGTATATTTTTAAAGTAATAAACAGGACTGTTTCCTGTTATACGATATCTTATTAATCTAAGGTGGTCCGTGTCGCCAGGTTGATGTTTTTTTAGTGAAACAAAGATTGCAGGTGTCCCGTCGGTCGTCCTGTCGTCTGTGTCTGACTCCTGTCGTGTGGTTCATGTTCAGAAAGACACTACCGACAAAACTTCAATCATTTTTATTATAACCCTCTTTTAGTTTCACAGTAATGTCATGCAAACAGTGATTTAGTCACATTACGCAGACTCAGCATGCCTTGGAAACAAAAACAGCATCATTGTAATAATTCAAATCAATAAATCAAATATGTTTTACTTATCTACAATACATTAATGTCATCATGACAAGATCCACATTTAATGCAAAATATTTCCAAATAAAGAGATATTTACAGTTATGGAACTATGCTCCAGGTAACAGGAATACAGCACAACACCACATGCCTCCGAAAACTGGGATGGGATAAGAAAATAAGCCACATGTGAAGAAAGAAGAACGAAAAGGGACGAGTTAAGACGATCAGCAGGATACAAAGAAGACGACAAGTAAAAGGGAACAGAGGAGGAAGCAGGCAAGAATGGAAGGAAGAATATAGACTTCTTTGAATGTATCCCGGGTCAGTTAGCTGAGCTTAAGGCCGAGGCAGAGAGCCAGCTCATTCTTCTGGATCTTTCCGTCTCCGTTGATGTCACAGTGACCCATCAGGGCTTTCCTGAACTTATCCAGGTCCGCTCCACTGATGCTGGGCTGCAGGAACAATTTATAGCTGTGAAAGTCTCAGCGGATTTAAATGCTTCAAGTAAAAGTCTCTGTAGGTTTATTAAAACAAATGAAAGTTTATTTAAAAAGAAACTACCAACCCTTGGACTGTGAGGGCTTTTATGAATGTGACAAAATAGAGATGGGTTTAGACTTCCTAAGAGTTATACCTTCACCAGCTCCATCATGTCCTTGACGAACCCATCCACCTCAGGGCCCTCCAGTGCACCCGTCTTACTCTACAACCACACACACACACACACACACACACACACACACACACACAACACACACACACACATGGCATAATATTACTTTATTGTCAGAATGTCAAAGTTTTTCTTTCTATATTCACATTTTTAAATCTACATCTAAATGACTGCTTGTGCCTCGTCATCTGATCTAATGCAGAAACCATTTATTGGTTTTATCATTTGAAAAATGTGCTTTGTGTAAAGGAGTCCTGCTCTCTGGTTGTACTGTTAACAAAACAGCTAATGCATTCAAGCCCATTAAGCAAGAGCAGGTTATTAAAGTGGGTGAAATTCCACTTACAACATCATAGTGAGCGAAGATCTTCTCAAAGTCCCTCTTTCTGTCTTCCTGACTGCACGCCTGAGAGCAGATGGAGCACTGAATATCAATATATATGTATATCCAAACTGAGCAGGGTTAAATATGACTCGGTTACTTACGTCCATCTTAAACTTTAGCAGGAAATTTTCTTTTAGGGCCAAAATTCTGGAGAAAAGAAACAGATGTTTGTCAAATAGAAATATGATGGAAGAAAATAAATATTTTAAACCCTTTGAAGGGTTTTGTGAACATTCAAATGACATAAATACCTTTTGCAACATTGACACTCTATCACACTTTTGTTAGGACTTCTCTGTTGCGTGACACGATATTTCCACAAATATAGTCAACCATGTGGTTTACTGAGCTATGATATCAGACGTACATACGAGGGCCAGGGGGCTCGTACGGCCTCTGTACTGAGCTACAGAACTTATTTATCAGGATACAAAGACAGAAAAACAAGATATTTCAAAGCAGAACAATAGAAAGTGAAACAAAAACAACCACCAAATTTGAAATGGTCTTGGCTAAAGAGTAAAAACATAAAGAGACTCAAGACAGTGACAAACAAGGCCACAAAATTTAACCACAAAAACATAAGAACACAAAGAGACTGATTGATAAAAACAAAGAAAAAGACCAGCAAAGGGACCAAAAAGGCAGGGGCACCACCACCAGGGGGGCCACGCCCCAAATGTGCCAGCCCCCTCTGTGGCCCCTCCAAATGGGAGCACGAGAGAGCACAATGAGCTGAAACTTGTTATTTATTTCTGCTTATACGAGTTTTGCCATTTGTAATGTGTCACTTTGCACAACCCTCACTGTGCCTCCCCTATGCAAACGTTCTGGAGGCGCCCTTTCAAATAGGGTGTAGAATCAGTCATAAGTTCCAGAAAGTGAGCGAAGGATTAAAGCATTAGAACCGTACCTGGCCAGGTCATTGAGATCCAGCCTGCCATCTTTGTTTTTGTCAAACATTTTCATCTAGAGGGAGAAAAAAAACACATCACAGCGAAGACAAGCCAAACATGCCGCCCCAAAGCCCAACCTCCCCGCCCGTTACCATGGTGTCAGTGTACTCCTCCAGTTTTTTCGGGGTGATGGTCTTCCCGTGTTGGAGAAACAAGTCTTGAAGAAACCCCTGAAGGAAGACGCAAGAAAGATGCTTCAGCGCCACAGAGAAACTCCACCAAACGTGTTTTTTCACTTTAATTTAGCCTCAATAACGATCTAAGGCGGGCTGACACAATAATCAAATCAATGATTTTGGGGGGGGTCTGAGATGATTTCACCACCTCCCAATGTTGTGTCTGCAAACGTTTCTCAGATTTGAACCGTCACCTTCAGTTCGATAGCTGAGATGTAGCCACTGCTGTCTGTGTCATAGTTTCTCCAAATCTGCAAATAAATAAAAGGATGAATCCCAAAAAATAAACAATTAACATTAAATTACAGTTCATCTCTGCCCCGAAGGTTGAGCTGAGCCACAACAGCAACAATCTGAAACGGCAGGTCTCCCCCTTCAAGGTCCTCTGGACCACTTACAGCGTGGTGCTCTTTATAGATCATCGTGTGGAGATCCCACCCTGACGTAGTGAAACGTTCATCCACGCTGTTTGTTACTCATTGAATAACCATCCTCCTCCTTCATTCCTAATCACTCCATTATTTGCTGACCTTTGACCCTCACCCTCATAAACTCCACACTGTTGTCCAGTGGCGTCTCCCTGCGGAACAGGAGTAGGAAGTTCTCCTCCTCTGGCAGCATCAGTGTGGCCAGCTGGAAAAGGTGACAAACAGAAGAACCTGCTGCTGAGTTTAATTTACACTATTTTTTAAATGCATGTGCGTTTGTACAGGAGTGAAGATGATTGGTGGTTACTGACAGGACACATCTAGGTGACTACTTCTTTGTACAGCAGGTGTAATCGTACCTCTTGGATCTGGAGACGTCCGTCGGCCGCGATGTCACACGCAGGCGTGAACTTCTCTCTCAGCCTTCTGATTTTGTCCTCAGTTATCTCCTCCTTCTGAAAACAGCATCTCATGGACATCAGTCTGCATGTAATGAGTTTGGGGTATTTCTGGGTCCTGGTTACTTCTTAGTTTTTAACCTCTGGGAGTTACAGTGAAGTTTTCGAGGCCTTCAAATGTGACAGCCGAACCAGAAAAATCCATAATACGACCAAAAACCATGTCACTGCGAATGTAATGTGCACAGCTACCACTGCTGTCTTTATAGAAACTGATTGTGTCTGACTTTAACATCTCCCAGTGGAAGCTTTAAAAAATACAAACTGTAGTTCAGAACCTCGTTTTTCACTCATCGTTAGCCGTGCTCAGAGACGGACGCTTACCTTCATCCCCAGTTTGTGCAACGTGTGTTTAAAGAAGGCCTCCAGCTTACTGGCTTCGATGTAGCCGTCGTCTAAGACAGAAACAAAACCACGTGTTTTTTCTTTCACCTACTGTCAAATATAAACGCTTAAGTGTGACACCGATAAAGTTCACTCCTTTCTTCCAACAAAACTCCTTCAGTTCTTCTGCATGAGCCAGTTTTACAAACAGCGACTGCGGAGGGAGTTTTAAGAGAGGCAACAGTACCAGCCTGCTGCAAACAGATGGCACAATCACAACAGGGTTTACTGCAGTGGTTACAATCTTTACAAACAATGTTTAAAATGAATTTTTATAATTCAGATAAACACCGAGTTTCTTCTTAAAGTCACACCGATGAGGCTGGCTCATCAGCCTCATCTAGTTGGTTGGACCCTGCACTGCTCACACTTAGTCTCATCTCCCACTTCCATCATAATACTTTAATTTATTAGTTTATTTTTGTATTTGGTTCTCGTTTAGTTTAACTTTGATTTTAATTCCATCTAGGGCTGTCAGCGTTGATCGCGTTAAAATAACGTTAACGCAAAAAATGTTAACGCGGCAAATCTCCGTTAGCGATTTAACGCAGTTCGCCCTTTGTGTGGGGCTGGGCGGCGCTAACGCGTTAATTGGAGCTACCCTCGATTAACGCATTAGTGCCGTCCAGCCCCACACAAAGGGCGGTCTGCGTCAACTCTATAACGGAGATTTGCCGCGTTAACGTTTTGCGTTAACGCCATTTTAACACGATTAACGCCGACAGCCCTAATTCCACCATTAGGATATTTCTTTGTGTCATGTTGCATTTTATTGAACTGCTGTATGTTATTAAGCTATTATTTGATTTATTTATTGGTTAGTGTTTGTTAAGCTGCTGTAACATGATCTTCCAAACTTTCAGTTAAATAAAGTCTTTTTAAATCTCACTGGTTTCATATCATGTCTAGTTTTGCACTTTGTATTTAGAAGCTGTAATTGAATATTTTAATTAATTTATATAATTTATATGCCAGAAAATTTAATACATTCATATATAGTGATTTAGGTCAATTTTAAAAAGCTCGCCTTCTTACCATTTATGTCAAAATGTTGCCAGATCTGTAAGAATCCTGCAGCGTCCAGTCTGTCCAGTGCGCTGTCCATGGTGCTTTAGACCAGTCTACAGGCAGAGACTGGGGCTAGAAGAGGAACCAATGGTGTCTGACGTCCTCACAGAGAGACAAAGGTGGTCTGTTCCCCTGAAATAAAATCTGCCCAGACTTCACCGTCAGGCGTCCCCTGTAATCAGCCAAATGAGCACAAAGACTTGGTGGTCTGTATATATATGAAGGGAGGGGTGAGACGGCCCAACACACAGGCGTGTAAAGTGAGTGAGAGAGAGAGAGAGAGACAAGTAAAATAATATTTATTGGTATAAACATTCGAATGCAGAAATATCCGACAGTGTGATGTCACATTTACAGTAAATTTGTAAAAACGGATAAAAAAATGACATCCTCCAAAATAAAATAAAACCATCACCAAGTATTTGAAATAAAAATCAGATTCACGTTTCTGCTCAGAGATACATAATCACATGATACGAACCCCTCTTATTCTATAAACAGCCTCTTAAACGTGTCAGCTCATAATTACATAATACATCGATGCGGGCAGCAGTACATGATAAACAGTGTTGGTTTATTGAAACACTGAACCTTTATGGACTGGTGACAGCAGAAGAGTAACAGATGGTCACATTTACAACAGCCTGGATGACTCTGAAGTTTTGCATACACGTTTTTTCATTGCACTGGATAAAGCCAGTTAAATGTTACAGGACGGTTCACCTCCAAGTCAAATTTACCATGTTTTCCTCCAACCTGTGGTTCCATTTTTACATCTAAAAGATTTCTTTTTAGAGAGATCAGCTGTACAGATGCTAGCTTACCCTCGGGGTGCTCAAAGTGCCAAAAAGTACATTTGAATGTCTCAGCAGTGATGCGTCTCTGCAGACATCATGACCGGCTCCTCACAAAAACCTCCACAGAGCAGTTGTTGGATGGTTGTAGTTTGATCGAAAGAAAATAGTTCCCACATGAAACTGCTCATAGCAAAGATTGAGGGCTTGATAAGTAACAGGGTCGTGATTTCTGCAAAGAGGTTTTCAGGTGTATTTCTAGGTGCTTCAAGAACTACCGTGGACTTTATGTTCAAGAAAAACAAAACAGCCAAAGTGGGGAACCCACACCAACACAGATGCATATATAGAGAAACACAGGGTGGGGATAACGTGCAAGTGTGAGTTTGGGCCGAGCTGTTCCTTTCGGTTTTGGACATCAAATCTTGATATTACCGTTCTCCTTGTTAGCTTACCTTTGCCTGTCTTTTAGCAACTAAACAAAAGGAGCATCAGCTGCTCTCTGTCTCCACCTGCTGAGGTTTTTTGCTGTGTTCACATCACGTGAAATGAGCGTAGCAGCTGTTTTCACGGGTTTAAACCCGCTGTTCAACTGGGCCGAAGGCCAAGCTGTGGATGAAACGAGGCGTCTGTATCATTTCCCTCCACGGTGACGGGAGGGCTCTAATTGGAGGTTTGCAAACCTGGACGTGGATGAAAGCAGCATTTACAGTCCACAAACGTTTCTGACTCGACAGAAACGCAGCATCGACGCTCAGCCTGCGTTTGTGTCACTAAAAATTTACATCTCCAATCTGATTAAAAAATAAAAAGTCCGATGGTGTCAGGTTATTTCACCGTGGCTCCAATCAAAGGCACTGTACTGTTTAACAGTCGTTACCTTACTCTGTATTTTGTCCAGAAATGCTAAATGGGAACAGGAGGTATCATCTCAGCCTGCAGGCTGGTTGTGGACATTAAACTTTATATTTCATTCTGTTTTATGACTTTAGAGCTGGAGTGCAGGACTTCTAAATATAAATCAACATCTTTTACATTTGGCACAAGCTAATACGTTGCTGATATAAAGCATCCCCAAACTCCAGTCCTCTTCTGACCTCCAGTCACGCTGCTTTGAATTTGCTGGTTTAAGATAATAAAGAAAGATTTGGAGGAAAAAACAAAAACAAATAAAAGTCTTTTTAGATTTTGAATCTTATTTTACGAAGCTCTGCTGGAAGTTCAGACCAAACAGCTTCAATCTAGACCTTTTTATAGTTGCACAAAAACAACAAGTCAGACTCATTTTTGCTCAGTGCTTCAGACTAAGTGAGCTTTTTATTGCTGGGTATGTTTACCTAAGCAGCCACAGATCGTCTCTGCACCACATAAAAGCCATCTGCCTGCTCTTCTTGGTCCTATTAGACAGAAACGGTGGTGGGGTTGTTTTGATGCGCACGTAGCCGGACAGCTGGGCCTAATCCAAGGTTGGGAAATTCCCAGCGATAACATGACGAAGTGCAGCGTCCGCTGCACGGACAAAGAAAAAGATTTACATCTGTGTCTTTGTCCGTATGAATGAGATCGGCCTCCTCAGAGGTGAATGAGCAGGATTTCGGTGAGTGCAAACACCTTACAGGCGTCAGACTGAAGTAGTGTCGTCACTGGACTCGTCCTCTGATTTGCTGTTAGACTTGAGATCGGCCTCTCCATCAGCTGGACTCAGAGGCGTGTCGCACAGAGATGGAGGCCTCACTGCAGAGACGGGAAAATAAAACAAACACATTAAAGATAATAATAATGAACTCGAACACAGCCTGTGAAATACAGTCCGTATATTTCACTACGGGGTTTGTTCGTTTTTCTAAAGAGAGGATGTGATTATCATTCATGCAGCGCTAGACCGGATCAGCAGGGAGGATGCTGCGAGCTGCTGTGACCTGACGTTTGCTGTCAGATTACTCGTGATGCTCTCAAAACATCTTTGGATGCTTTGCACTCTGAACTGAAAGCATCAATGTTTCAGCTCATCTCTGTAACCCTGATGAAAAGAACACCAAAGATTGACGTCTCTGTTTTTAAGGCTCCTCCTCTGTCTGATGGGAGAGACAGAAAACAGCCGATCCCATCGAGCACAGTGACTGTAAGTGTGACTGGTTGTACCGTAGGCAGGGAGGGACTTGGTGCGCTCTCGGTTGTCCTCGCTTGCAGCTAAAAAGTTGGATGTCCTCTTCAGAGATGACGACCTTTGGCTGCCTGCGCCACACGCCGCGCCTGCGACAGATCCATCAAACACGTCGCCGTCTGCGGGATTCTCACCTGCTGGAAGAGAAGCAGGATCACACTGTCTGTGTGTTGTAGGAACTTCTATAAAGACTGACACAAAACTCTCAACGATCTCGTTTAATTTCCCAGCGTGGACGTGGACAGCAGACATAAACTACCAGTGACTGTAAGTCAGAAAGCTACTATCCTGCAGGATGAAGACGTTATCAGTCAAACTAACAAAAATGAAGAAGGAAATAAATAAAACTGCAGTTCCTCTAATGGCCACTTGAGGGTGCCCACTTTAGCGACTCAATCCCCATAGACTCCAATGTTAAAATGCAAACTTTGTTCAGAGCTGGATGCAAAAAAACGCCTTAATAATCCTCCCATAAAAACTTTAGAGTGAACAGTTTAAAAATTGTTTATTATTGAGTAAACTTTTAAGCAGCATAAGTAGCGTCTTGTCCAAATACTTAAAGAGTCCGAAGAATAGGATTGGTGATCCTAAAGCTAATGAGTGTCACCACGACGATGGCACCGACTGTTCATATACAGTATGCTTTAAAAAAAAAAGTTATTTAACGAGGTTTAAAAACAACAACAACGACAACAACAACGTGGTTCACACTGAAATATTTTGTAACACTTCATCAGCTGAAACACGTTCACACTGAAGTGTGCAATAAACTCTCCTCGAAACGTGTAAATGACCTCTTCTTCTCGTCTCTGTGACTTTAAAATCACATCTTTTACACAACAATTAAAAAAAAGGAATAAAAACAGAAGTGGTCTTTTTTTGATTACGCAGCTGAGTCGCTGTTTTAAGGAAAAACACAGAGTTCCTGTGAGCCTTAATTACACAACTAAAGCATTAAACTAGCAAATCCCCCGCACAGTGACGTTTGGACGTATCAAGTACAGGCTGGGGTCGAATGCATCTGCTGTACGTGTGTGGCGTGCGGAGGCGTCAAACACGGCCCTGGAAGCGTTCATTAAACATGTGCAAACCTGTTAAATTAAGCGTGGTGTGTTTAGCTACGCCAGAGCGGCGAGTCGTGCAACTTCATTACCAAGTAAGAACGCAACCGTGGCTGTCCGACATCGTCCGAGTGACCGTCAGTGCCCTCTCTGTTAGAGTTTAAACCATCCAATCAATAAAAAATACATAATAAATAAATAATAACCGAACATTTGCACATTTTCCATACTTAAATCATGTTTACAGACTGAGAGGGATGCCTTTTAATAAAGAATTAGATTATCATAATTACCTTCAGTAAGATTATCTATATGTTTGAATTGTTTTGGAAAATGATCATATATCGAGCTTATTCAGCAACAACTGTTTGTCATTAAAAGTTAACAAACAGTACTGTGCGAGAGTCTTGTGTCACCCTTCATTTCTTTCTATTTTACTAGGATAATGAAACATATGTGCTGCGAGTCATTGAAACATTTGCAAACACCTATGCAAAAGAAAGGAACCAAAGATGATCCCATGCTGCTTCAACCATGCTGACATCCGCTCTGGGGAGGCCGATCCCCGACCGTCCCTGTGTGCCTTCATCTACCCAGCTATGCTTTTACTGCACTGGTATCACGTGTGGGAGCATTGTCATGCTGAAAAATGAATCCGTTGTCAATCAGATACTCTGCAGACTGTACTGCATGGTGGACCAAAGTATGGCCGCACTTTTCTGTTCATTGGTTTCAGCAGTTGTAACAAGACTGTGCAGGACTGGACTGAAAATGAGTGATAAAGCAGACGGGGTCCAATGAAAAACCTTGTAAAAAGTATTTGGAGGTCTGCTTCCTTGGAAGCAAAATATAAAAAAACCTTTTGCACAGTGCTGTAGATACCAACCATTCTGAGGGGAGGGAGGTTCTGCAGGGATGCTGCTGGTACTCGCTCGCTCCTGTTCTGACGGTGCCCTCTTCAGGCGAGGAGCAGGAAGTGGTGCTTTGGGAGATAAACTGCCCGTTTGAGCATTGGCACATTCATCTGACACACAGAGAAATCAACCGGTCAGACATTTGGTTTGGTTTTTAATGGGAACTGCAAATGTTTTCATCTTTGATGACCAACAGTTGAGAGAGCGAGCTTCTCCCCCTCACTACTTACCAGAGACGTGGGTGCTGCTTGGTCGGGGGCTAGTTGGGCTGAGGGGCCCAGAGCTGCAGGCTGCCAGGGGGGCTTTGTTAGCCTGGGGAGGGGGTGGTTTTAGGGTGACACCAGGTAGCTTAGCCCTGGGTGTTGGATCTGGTTTAGACTCATCAGTGTCTGCTGGCACTGCAGGATGGACTTCTGACTTGACTGCAGGAAGTCGATTGACAGCACCGTCAGCACAGCACAGAGCCAGTACGCTTGAAACGTCACATTTTATGCCTTAAATGGGGACAAGTGGAGTCCTGCCTTTCATATTTAGCCCCATCTAAAGATAAGATGATAAAGACACAAACCTTTGTCACCGTCCACCTTGTCCTGCACGTGAGCCGACTCCGTCTGAAACCAGAGAAAAGCATCTTTTATTTCAGTACAAGTCACTGAGTGCGCTCCTACTGGCCTTTTCATTAGGAACACCTGTGATATCTTCTGCAGCACGGCGCTTACATCACTGCATAATTTTGATGCGAGTCTGACGATGGGATGATTCTACTTTACTACTGCAGTTGCACTCAGCAGTAATATGATACTGGCCTGTTCCTATTATTTTGTCCACCCCATTAACATTCATGTCTTCTAAAAACAACATTTTGGCTCATGATGAATCAAAACTCTAAACTCCACCTACTTTCTTTCCA
Organism: Hemichromis elongatus; assembly: GCA_015108515.1. NCBI lineage: Eukaryota > Metazoa > Chordata > Actinopteri > Cichliformes > Cichlidae > Hemichromis > Hemichromis elongatus. The sequence continues at coordinate 14,619 of VUQR01011506.1, forward strand.
GCCATTCTCTCCTGCCTGGCCTTCATCTCAGCCATCAGGTCCATTCCCATCATAGGAACTCCGATGTGACGGGGTTTATGAGGGTTTCCCTTCTTCTCCACTTTCTCCACGTGCTCCGTCTTCTCCACGTGCTCCGTCTTCTCCAGGTTCTTCTTTTCTTTCTCCTCCTCTGCAGGTTCGGTGGCAGCTGGAGAAGCCTCAATCTCAGAATCCGTGTGGTTTGAGGAATGAGACCTGTGGGGTTCCTGCTCGGGCTCCGGCACAATGGGAGAGATTTTCCCAGGCGACGTGGGGGTTGCCGGTGTCGTCTCCAAGGTCACTGAGCACGGGGAAAGGGGCGCAGCTGTGGCGGAGGAGGCAGGTTGAGGTGGGGTGATGGCGGCAGGTCCGTGGCTCTTCTCTGAACGGGACGTCCGTTTGATGAGATTAAAGAATCCGCTCTTCCTGGATTCACGTTTTTTATCTGCTCCTTCCGGAGCGCTGGCGGACGGACTCTTCCCAGACGGAATTCTGGAGATGATCAAAATGAGAGAAGCTAAATTTGTTCAGCCTCAAAAGTGAACTTGGTGTCAAACACGTTCAAATCATAGGAAAACCATAATAATCACTATAATGTCACTATAAATAGAGAAAGCTATGTTTACGTCTCTCTCTGACTTCAGGAGCCTTCATCCTGGAAAACATCCAATCCTACAGCTGTGTAGCTGCACATAAGGGCGAGGTGGAAATGCAACCAATGCATGTACCTGCCACTATCCCAACCTCAAGAGTCCAAAACCCGCTCGGCCACCTGTAGATCTATAACATCCCCAAACCGTCCTCCAGCCTACAGTCAAAGGTCAGTGCACAGTAGACTTTACACTAAGCTAAATACAAAGACCTGCGTATTTGTACTTATTTGTACTAAACTGCTGTTACACGTTAATTTCCACACTGAAAATATGTAAAACAGTTTCGGCATGATGCTCACTTGAAGCTGAGTTTAATGACTTTCTTGGAGAAGAAGTCATCCAGGCCCTCGTCCAGCTTTCCCATGATGCTGTTCTGCTCTGTTTCCTGTGGCGCTGAGCTGCCCGTGGCCTCCCGCTGAAAGAGACAAACGGAGATCAATTATTTAATGATGAGTTAAACACTCACGCATCGAATCCCATCCCGGGGGTCGACTCGGGGATGTCAGAGACCTACATGTGGACGAGCGGGTTTTGTCCGCTTGGGTTTTGGTCGGAATTTGGTGTGATGTTCCAGAGTTTTGTGCTCCATGGGCGGCAGCTCGGCCAGCGGGGCAGATTTTGGGTCCTGTGGAGTCGGGGGAGAGGGAAAGTCTTCCTGGTAGGCTGACGTTCTGTCCGACAGCTGTGACGGAGAAGGGAGAGGAGGGTCCTCGATGTGGATAGGTACCTCTTCCAGAGCTTTGTCGAGGTCAAACTCCAACTCTGACAGACACAGAGAGAGAAGGAAGCAAAGCCTCATGGGAAAGTCAAAAAGAAAATCATCATCAAACAAGTCAAATACCACCGCGGCATGTCCTCACGCTAAAATATAATTTTAAAGCTAAGTTATATATTTTGTTCTACGGTCATGGACACACAAGACACAAAACAACTAGAAAACAAACTCTGAACCTGTGAAAATACAATTAAAATCTATGTCCTTCACTCGCTGTCCAGTGGGCTGATTCTGGTCCCCGAGCCTGGTGTTTGACACCCCTGATATAAAAAGCCTTAAAAGCAGCTGTGTTCTGTTTTACTTTGAAGAGTTTCTACATGCTTAAACTTCGGTCTCATCACCGACTAATAGTAATGAGTAGATTTGTTTATCTAGTTTACTTTTCCCCGTCTGGGTGAAATGCACGCCGACTGTCTCCATATTGGTTATTTTCCACCTCCTCCAGGTTCGAAGGGTCACAGGCACTCTGACTCAACATGTTACTTACCAAACGCCACAGACACGGGCCTCAGCATCCTGACCAGAATGCTCTTCCTCTTGGACTTGGGTATCATCTAAATAGCAAAAGTATTTTTGTTAATTATGATGTTTATCATCACACAAACACACGGGCCTCTCATGAGTACAGCTATAAAAAGTAAAAGAAATAGAGCAGATTTGGGCCTGGCCGTTATCCCCATTAAGGTCATCTCCTAGCGCAGCGCTAACTTTTATATACTCATAGCACATCGTTCATGTTTGTATTTTCCTACCATGGAGTCCATATCGTCCAGGTTATTTTCCCGATCTTGGTTCTGATCCTGGTCGTAGCTCTCTGGCTGCAGAACAGTCTCGTCTAAGACCTCCGTCTCCAAACGGGGCTCCGGATGCACCAGAGGTTGGTTCTTTCTGATCAGATGGTCGGCCTGGAAACGGGCAGCGTAAGACGTGAGGGATGACCAGAAAGAACTGGAGGAGGAGGAAAGGTAAGGCAGGAAGAGGGTGGAGGTGACAGGTGGAGAGGACGCTAACCAGAGTGTGCTGCGATCTGGACAGAGACTCCAGGATCTCATCCACGATGCGATCAGAGAGAAACGAGGCAACGCTGAGTTTCACTTCACTGTCAGGAAAGTGAGAAGAAAAGCACATCTCAGTGAGAGCTCCTGACTTCCTGTGTGTGTGTGTGTGTGCGCGCTGTGTGTGTGTTTGCTGAGGATCAGAAGCTCTTTAAGTATTTTTAAGGGACTCCGTTTCTATTTCAGACCTGATCTTATTGATGATGTCGACCCCGGACTGCTCCAGCAGCGTGGTGGTGACGAAGCTGCTAGGAATGGTCATCCTCCCCGCACTGGCCTTCAGCAGCTCCTGGCGAAGGCTGCTCTTCTTCATCACATGAGGACACAGGGCCTCGGCAGCATCCACCATGGTCCGCAGCATCGTCTGAAGTGAGCGAGTTAGCAGAGTTTAGGCCTCGAGCTGCTTTCCCGTCACACAGCTGAGATTAGAGCCACGTTTCAGAGGTTCTGTACCTGCAGCTGGTCGTCCATCACTGCTGCTATCTCTCCAGTCATCGACTCCAGTTTATCCTGAATAGCTCCGACACACGTACCGGTGGAACCTGCACTCTTCAGGTGGTACAGGTTGGGAAGCAGCTGGAATAAAAAGTTAAGGAAATGAGTGAGGAGCATCTCCGTGTCGTGCACGGGCCGTGCTGCTACTGTTGGTGGATTTGAGGCGAGCTGCACATTCTTACAGTTTTGGAGTTTCTGGCATCCTTCATGAGGTTCTCGGCCACCTTCATGTCCTCCTGAACGGCGCTGGTCTCTGTGAACCTCAGAGAGTTCAGATGATCCTGCACCCTCACACACATCATGTCCATCATCTGCCTCACACAAAGGTCAAAGGTCAGACAACACTGTAAGCCATATTTTGAATACTTTGATTAATTATTTAAAGTCGAGAATGGTCACTTTGATCTGAAATGTAAGTCAGATTTCAATAAACACACAACAGTTGTTGCAAAAGACCGAGAGAGGAATCTGTGCTGTGCCTGCCTGCTGTGTGGTGGTGGTGACGATTCCCTGCTGCAGTCTGTACGCCTGCTCCTGGAGGTATTTACGCGTCTCGTGGTTCCTCAGCAGGTACTGCTCCATCTGCATGAGAAAACACGGGAACTGTGAGATCACACAGAAAGGCTCTTTAAAGACTGAAAAAGAGAAAAGGCAAAAAAACAAAAACCTTGAGCAAGGCGTCCTCCGTCTTCTCTGGATTGGCCTTCAGCGCCTGAGCAGCATCCATGATGGGCACAGGCATGAAACGAATGGTGTAGTTCCTGATGGAGAAAGACCACATGTGATTCACTGACACACCACCAAAGCTGGCGCTGGGCTTTAAAGCTGCCAGCTGAGCCTTCCTGGACACTCACTTCTCCAGAGCGGCAGCGACATCCTGTAGCCCCTGAGGGCTCACGTTGTTCCTGTCCCACATTAACGTCCTGCAGATAAAACCAACGAGATAAAAACCAATCAGCCAAACGCAAAAAGGAAAATAACTCGGATTCCTTTTAGTATCATCTACGAGAAACTTTTAGAAATTAAACGATTGCCTGGACGGGTTTGCTTCAGTCACGGTTTTCCGTTGTCTGAGATTCCCACACATCACTGTAGGACATTAAAATCCTCTTCAGCTTCTTGATTTTCACGACAACATGAGTTAAAGAGGAAACACCTGAGCTCACCTGAGCTTGGTGTTGATCTGCAGGGCTTTGGCCAGAATCTTAGCCCCCATGTCTCCCATGGAGTTCCCACTGATGTCCAGTTTGATCAGAGAGGTGTTGCTGCCCAGAGCGTTGAGGACGATGGAGAGGTCGGCCTTGAGTTTGGAATCGGCCAGAGACAGCGAGGTCAGCGGCTACAAACGGGGAAGTAATGGACACATTTTAAGCGTTTAACTTCAAAACGGGAATTATGATACGTTTGATGAACCCTGAAAAGCTTCTTACCGATTCCTCTTCTTGAATCATATGAACCAGATTGTCCAGGACCTGAGCCACATTTCTGTGGGGAACGTTAGAGCAGGTTACAGCCTGACCAGGCAGGTAACACAATGAAGCAAAGAGTGGAAACCCATGTTTGGTGTGTCTGTCACCCACTTGGACTTGATGTTGTTAAAGTTTTTGCCTAGTGAGAGATGTCTGATGGAGCGGTTCTTGGCCAGCCAGACAAGGAGGGTGGTCAGGTCCATATCCAGCCCTGCGTGGGGCCGCACGGAAACATGAATGAACCAAGACCACGCTCAAAGCAAGTACAGGAGCAGCTTTAATATTCAAAGTAAAACTTCCACACCATTGTCAGAAATATCCAGACTGGTAATGTTGGGAATCTCAGCAATACAACCCTCCAGGATCTGGGAGCCTCCGGAACGCAGCTGAGAGCAAAACACAGTCGCTGGTAAATACTTTCCTTACGTTTCCAGTTTACACGCATGTGTGCAGCACAAGTCACAACAACATGTTTGTCTCCAAACTCCAACCGCGTGCTGGAGTCTTACCTCGCAGCAGCTGAGGTCCAGAGACACGTCGCTGAGGTTTGGGTTGCAGCCGAGTCCCAACAGCAAAGATCTGCAGAGCGTGTTCACACACAAACAGTGACTTACAGACATCAGTGTCACTTATTCCAGGTTCTTCTATCCTTCCTTTTATTAACATCTGCCTCTGTGAGAACAGCGATAAATCGCTGAGGTTTCCAGACATCAGGTAAACCTTATATTGAAAACACTAACAGGGGACCTGTTACGCTCAAACATGACCGAAGAGATTCAAGCGCTTACTTCAGTTCAGCGTCAAACGCTCCATTTCTGAGACTCTGGGTACGAATTTCCTTTTATGTGTAACGTGTACAAAATGTGTGTTGTTTAAATCACAGCGTCTTACTTGAGAGCCTCGAGGGGCAGCTTGGTTCCTGACAGACTGACGGACGTCAGAGCCTGAGCAGAGCTGAAGAACTGCTTGAAGGACGGAGGGATCTCTTTACACTTCCTGTGAGAGGGCGAGCACACGCGTGTTAGCAGCAACACGTCGACAAAAATCAGCTGAAAAATAATTTGTTCCATAAGATCTGCTGAAGAAGAACTCAAAAGAGAAATGAATGCATCACTTCAGAGTGTAACCTGTGATCAGATTGGATATCAGTAAAAAAAACGGCATCATTTTAACATCTGACCTGTGAGAAAAGACCGTTTTTGACATGTTGAGGACAGAAAGGTGCTTCAAAGATCCTCTGAGCAGGGATGAACACACCTAAACATAATAACGAACAATGAATAAAAGTACAATAAACTCAGAACAGAAAACGTTTGAACCGCAGAGCCCCACTTTTTATTTCTGAGTTTGTTCTGACCTGCTCCAGACAGCAGTCGCTACTGGACAGATCGAGAGTTTCCAGGACGTTTGAGTGACTCAGGAAGCTGTGAAGGTTCTGTGAAGGAAGAAAAACACACACAAACCCCTCAGGTTATTCAAACAGCCCTGACTGTAGCGCCGGCGTCGTCCAGCCTGACGTTTGATAGGAGACGCGGCGGCGAGGGCGACTGCGTACCGGGAGGTCGTCCCCTCGGAGCGAGTTTCCCGACAGATCGAGGTGTGTGAGGGTGGAGGCCACGATCGGGTTGGCGCAGAGAGCCTGACAGAGGCTGTTTACGCCTGAAAATGACGACAACAATGCGCACTTTAAAAAAAAAAAGAATTCACAAAATGACGTCTTCTCAGTTTTCCTGCGTTTGTTCACCTTTAGGAGACATGGAAGTCCTGGAGAGGTTCACGTGCTTCAGACCCATCGGCAGTTTGGCAAACTGAGCGCTCAGAGCAGCAACGCCTGCACAAAACAAACGTCAATCAAGTCGTTCGAACGTTAAAAAATGTCCACCAGAGGGCGCCTGATTGCATCTGGAAGCCCTGTGGGAGTTTGATAACACAAGCCTGAACCAATGTTTAACAGATGAATAAATAAAACAGAACGAGAACTGAAATTAACGTCAGTTCTCATTTGGGACAATGAGAAATACATTTAAGTGATGTTCTCCGAGAACATCGCCTGGGACGTTTAAGGCCATGCTGATGAGTCATGGCCTGTAGTGTGTGTGTGTGTGTGTGTGTGTGTGTACATTTTTTTAACCTTTGTCCTCCAGTGAGTTGTTGCTCAGGTTGAGCGTTTGAAGCGTGGAGGCGGGGTTGTGTGCCAGAGCGCCGGACAGTTTCTGGGCAAAATCACTGCAGGAGAGGAAGAGCGAGCAGGCTCAGCGAGATGACAACGTGTCAACACGAGCAACGAAAACGCGAACAAGGACGCGTTTAGTATCAGTCGGGGTCTCTTTATTTACTCTTGACTGACAAATGTGGAGAATATGGAACAGAATCACATGTGCCCGTCTCTCTTATTTGACCTCTGACCTTTTGAGCCCAGCATTGTCCAGCACCAGCTCCTCCAGCCGGCTCGATCGAGCCACAACCCTCAAAATCTGGTCGCACACATCTGTCGGCTGGAAACGGACAAAGCAGACTTAAACTGAATCCCAGTCACATAAAAAATAAATAACTTTAATGAGCGAGCAAGAGATCTTTTTTAGTTTACGTCACTGTTTAACATCATGATAAAATCACAGGAGGCCATGAGTGAAATGTTACCAGTTTGTAGTCTTTGGTGGAGAGTTTGGTGAACCACTGGTTGTACTCCAGAACTGTAATGATTGGAATCAAATCCCTGAAAGGACAAAATAAATGTGCCTTCACATAAAGCTGTAAGTCATTCCACACGGTGACGCAGACAAAAGCCTCCAGAATAAAATCATCGTCTCATCAGAGGACATCAAACACAGCTGTTGTCTCAGACGCTGCTGCTGATGGGAGGCCGAGTCTGGTTTGGGACTTTGTATTAGTTTCTACTCAGTGGTCAAGTTTGGACAACGACTCGAACAGGTTCAGGAAAAGACGACGATGATTGTCTGACATTAAACTGGTCTGTGGTGCAAAGAAGGTTTAAAGCATCAACAACAGAACAGCTCAATTTCTGATTACATGTGTCGATGAACCACAAACTTCACATATTCAAAAGAAAATGAAGATAAAACTGATCCGCTGAGTAAAAACCACGAATCCCCACATTCAAAGTCACACTTGATACATAATGAGGTGTTGAGTCGTTTCAGTACTTGTTGTCCAGATGAACAAAGTCCTGCAGGTTGAGCTCTTTGGTGTCCTGAGTGAGATAGATGGTGTCCACATCCTGGTGAAGACAAGACAACACGTGAGGCTGGGAGGAAAGAAACAGAAACACAACACAAGCTGGAAAAGAAAAGAGTACAAAAAAGCAGCAGATGTGACAAGAATCTGAGTTATTGCTTCAACATGGGCAGCAGCTGTGACATCACAGCAAAAACATCTGGAGAAGAAGCAGGCGAAGAAAAAGCAGATGGAAAAGGTTGGAGAGAAAAACAAAGAGGTAGATAAGGAAAGAAGCCGATGACTACAGATGAAAGAAGGGAAGAGAGCAAACAAAGGAGATCAGATTAAAAGAGTAAAGATTCGAGCGTGCAGCACCGACCCACTGGACCTCCTCTCTGTACGGCTGGCGCAGGTAATCGCACACACACCAGTACTGATGGGAGAAGCCGCCTGCAAAGAGTCACGTGACAGCAGCGAGTAAGCGCAGACACTTTAAACATGTGACTTGGTGTATCTGTAGGTGAGCGACGACGATGTACCGCACGGTCCCGGGTCAGCTGACGCCTGCTCGTCCCAGGTGGCCTGCAGGGCTGCCAGCCTGTCCGGGGGCTTCAAATTTAGCTTCCTCATCATCTTCCTTCCTTACAGAGAGAGGAAGAGACACAAGAGGAGCAAGGAGGACAAGGAAACGGTCATTTCATTTCATTTCCACGCTTTTTAAAAACACTTTAAAAGATTTACAAAACTCCCAAAGCAACAACTGAGACATTAAAACACCAGGTCGGAGAAAACTCTACTTTATTACTTTAAAAAAAAAAAAAAGGAACACGGACTCAATGCTCACATTCTCATAACTAATTACAACAATTGTTTAGCAGTCAATTAGACTGAGTTTTATCTGGGTGATGCTCCAAAGGCCACAACATGAACTGGTCACCATAGATGAAACCATCATCACATCCTGGGACCTGTGAGAGAGCGCCACCACTCCCAGCGACTTCCTCTACAGCAGGGGTGTCCAACTCCAGGCCTGGAGGTGGAGACCCCTGCTGTAGAGGATGTGCACTGCACAGATCCACGGGAAACACAGCGGGACTTCCACTGTGGGATCTAAAACTAGCAGCCATCATGAAAAGGCTTCAAAGGTCCATAAGAAGACGACCTTAAACTCAAGATCTGCACAACTTAGAACTGCTCTTGATTCTCACACACGTTCATATTAAACATGGTCAAAGAGACAAATAATGAGGCCTACATATGTACCAGTCACCCCTGTGGTCTAACGCTCAGCCCTCAGGCTGCTTCAAACGTGTGTTTTCAGACAGTTTTTCCTTCTTTGGACATCGCATGGTGTCAAAACGCAGGGCGGGGTTTTCTTACATGCTTATTTCAGGTACATCGTTCCAGCACCCAGATCTGCACCGTGCAGCCAAATGCAGGAAAGACACTCTAGCAGAGTCCAGGACTAGAGAAAAGTCTCCTGGACATTTGTTTTGTACTTTCAACGCTTCCTTTGAAATATTTTAATTCCTCACTGCATCCAGAAATTCGCCCTTTCAGCAAACACGATGACATTTCAACACATCTCAAACCCTTAAAGATGCTGTGCACCCATCAAGATGCTTCTCCTGTTAAATGAGCTTTTTTCTGTTTTAAGTAACACGTGGATACTTTTGCTAGTAAAAGATAATTGTTCATCATCATTGTTCTAAACTTTACTGAATAAACTGAACACTGAAAAGCCCCTCTTTGTGTCTTTCCAGCCCTCTGTAAGGTTGTGGTTCTGTGTTCTCAGCCTAACAGTGTCTGCAGCTGCTGGCTGTGTGGTACCTACACCGGGACGCCTGCCGGGCAGATCCGGAGCAGGCAGCTGCCGATGTGGGCGATCACATCGTCCACTTCTTCTTCGGAGCCCAGCCGGAGGCTCCACAAACCGTGCTCATGCTCCAACACCAGCTGCAGGGGGCGACACACACAAAGGAAATGGACACGAAGGAAACACAGACGTGGATGTGAGGAAATGCAGACACCCCGTGCTTCCATGAAGACTGGCTTTCCCTGGAAGACTGAGGAGGCTGATTCAGGTGAGTGAGTTAATACAGAGGAGGAATCCTTTGTGACTTCCAGTTTGAATAACGCAGAAGGAAACAAAGCGAGAAGAGGACAGCGACTGGGTTTTGAGGCTTGAGACGAGTGAAACTTTACATTTTCCACATATGAATTTGGACGATTCAGCGATCATCCTAAAACCTGGAGCATCCCCAGGCTCATGCACGTGCTTGTAGTCCAGATGTTGTCGTGTGTGTTGAGATATAATGAATAAAAAGCTAAATAATGAAAAACTACAACGTCAAAACAGCTGTTTGCGTGTACCTGTGTGGGCTTGTTGCTTTGGATTCCCTGGATCTCCAGATAGTTGAAGGACTGTTCAACCTGAAAGGGGTCAGAAGACACGCGTGTTGAAATTCATGGTAACCACATCGTTCTTGTATTTGCACATCTGATCAACGAGCCACTGAAAGCGCAGCAGGCTGAGTTTGGAGGAAAAAAAAGTGTTTTTCTACTTCTCATCAATCCCAGAGGAGCCTTTACTTCCCACAATACAAACATTCACAAGGAAAAACCTGTGGCTCTTCCCAGGAAATGTTTACCCCTCACACAGAGAGTGAAAATACAGTCTGCCATTAGCTGGATGAAGGGATTACACGCGCCACACACACACACACACCCCCACACACGCACACGCACCCCCCCCCCCCCCCCCCCACCACCACCACCACCAACACACACACACACAAAAAAAACA
>VUQR01011506.1:31400-65418 GCA_015108515.1 Hemichromis elongatus
GATTTTATTTAGATTTCTCTTTTGTTCATTCGCTGCATTTTGTTGGTCGATGAAGATAAATGATTAACTCTTCCATTTTTGAAAGCATTCTTTACATCAGGGGTCCCAAACTCCAGGCCTGGAGGTGGACACCCCTGGTTTACAGCATTTTTTCCTCCCTGCCTAAAACTTTGCACGCTGCTGTATTAGTTGAGATGAAATGACCCAATTCTTAGTTCTTAGTAACAGATAAAATAATCTGCACACAAACTGTCATCATGTTTCTATGGCGGGTACGTTTAGTTGGTCACCAGCACTCAATCCTGACACCCAAATATAAAAAAAATTATAATGTGCAGTTTTTCTGTCTCGGCTCAGAACACAATAAAGGTTTTTGTTTACGTCATGGTTTGGAGTGAGCATCTAGTGGCGACTGAAGCGGGTGCAAAAGGCATCAACAGCGTGAACATTCAGGTGTAGTGGCTACACAAAGATAAACTACAGACCACGTCTTCACAAACAAACTCATTCCTCGTGTTGACACGACAGACACAGCCACCGATTTATTTTTACTGGGTTGCGGTTCAGTGTCCTTTACTTTAATTCCCACAAATGAAAAGAAACCGAGCCCGGCGCTTTATCACGAAACACTGAGCGCGCTGCCTCTTTTCAAGAAGTTATAGCTATAGGGGAGAATAGCCGATCTACAGCTGTGGAATGTGGTGTGTGTGTGTGTGTGTGTGTGTGTCCCAACACCCTGTGGCTGTGAGTGGGTTGCTTCACTCAAGTCCTGACAGGAGCTGCAGAGCCGTGGTATGTGGCCAAAGGGAAAAGTGTGTTAAAGACGTAAAAAAAAATAGAAATGCGCTCGAATGCAGCAGATGAGCTTTAAGCTGAAGTTGTGATTTTCAATCGTCCGTCCTGACTCACACACACACAAACACACACACAGAGCTGAGGTGAATCCACAAACCTGCAGCTAGGTGAAACCAGATACCCCAGTAACACCCACCTAACCCTGTGCTGCGTCTTCCAACACTTCATAAAAGAGTTTTATTTCGCTGCATCACATCTGCATCAACATCACACAAAGTCAGACAATCAGTGCTCGTTTCTGCACGACTTCCTCACTTCAGCACTTCCCCAATATGTGTGGAAATTCTTCCATGATTCCTACACAAAGGAACACAAAGAAGAAGCACTCGTACAAACGAGGCACACGCCCCCAAAGCCTGAGTGCTCCAACGCTAAATATCAGCCTGTGATCTCAGCACAGCTCGTTCAATCAAAACAAAGTTAATCATGACGATAGTGCTTTCAACTTTGTGCCAAAAGTTTGAGGCATTTCCTGTCTGAGTCAGCACGATAATGTCGCCACTCACAAAGCGGCGTCCATGAGGAGGTGCTTTCCAGCCCCGCGTGGAGCAGCAGCAACGCAGAGCTCTACCGACACCTCTCCAGCTCTGACGGCGACCGTGAGGCCGAGGCCCATTTCACAACGCGTCCGCTCTGCAATTAAGCAGCTTCATTCCTCCTTTTGTTTCTGCCGACATCACTAATCAAAACAAAAGTAATGACTGATCATTTTTAAAACAGAGGAAAAGCTGAGCACCGGTTTTCAGAGAAAGCGAAGCCACGCGAGGTGCAAATTTCTACCGTGATATGATCATCGTGATTCAGGAGACATCGCTCCGCAGTGACTGCTGCTGCTGATCTACAGTGTCCACAAAAACATCGCGCTGGTCAACACTCCTCACACAACATGTTGAGTATTTGAGAACACCACTTTGTATTTTGCTTATTCAAATAAACACTGAGCAAGCGTTGAGATGATGGGAAGATGAATTCCTGCAGAAATACGAGCTTCTGCGTGTGGCTGAAACCTTCAGCCTGCACTTCCTGCTTCATCATTGGGGGATCTTCCAGCTCCTGTAGCAACATGCCCACACACGCTCAGCTTCCTGCTACCCGCCCATCATATACAACATTCCTGATGCCAGAGGATTATTAAACATTTGGTTTTTACAAAGGTTGTGGGTACACGTGGATTCCAGTATTACCTAAAGCAAAAAACACTGAAAAGCCGTCACTTACCAGCACTCTGTTTTCCACCTTGTCACCTTTGACCTCCAGCTGGACTTTGCGCCTCAGGGTCAGCTTCACCCTGCGCCCGACCGCCTCCCGCACACTCTCTACAAACACACAAAAACTCATGACAGTTGACACCAGAACAGCTGGAGGGAACCAATCACAGCGTATCACACAACGGCAGGAGCTGGAATCTGGGACGGGACGTTTGGTTGGCTGCAGATGCTTTCCAGTCCTGTTAGCATTCCTGTAGCTCAGGACAGGTTAACATGTGTCTTTTGCTAAAGAAGAAGTTAAATAATTATAACAAAGAAACATCCTTATGTTACAAACTGAGTTGTGGTTTGCAATCATTAAAGGACAAATCACGTGTCAACCCGCATCTTCTTATCTCTAGACCAGAGTTAATGAGCAGTAAAGGGCTCATGAGTAATGGAAGGCTGCACCGCGAACACACCCAACAGCTAACAGCCTGTACCGAGGATTTTTCTATACACACAGAAGAAAGAATAGATCCTTTAAAACTAGTTTTCTTATTCAGGAGGGTTTCGTTTCGTGTCGGCAGGCTGAGTGTAAACGATTTCTTTACTTCCAGAGAAACTAATGTTACACTCACCTGGAATTACTCCCAGATGACCGTGCAAATGATTTGATTTGTTTAAGAAGCTGCAGGATGTTGTGGATAAACATGGAGTGTCTCCACAGTACAAACGGTGACAATAGAAATATTAGAAATGAAGCTCTACTTTTAAACAAGTAGATGCCTGCATAAGAGAATCACATGGAAGCTTTCACCTTTGCCTCCTATTATGAATACTCAACAACAAGGTCGCCAACACAGCTGTGCTGGAGCAGGCTGGTTACCTGAGCTCGAGTCTCTCGCTTTGTCAGCGTCGACTCAGACGGAGGGTCATGTATACCAAAAGAAGGAAAAACACACACCGAATGATCTTTTGTATTACCAGCAGAGCCAGGTCTGCAGGTATTACGCTTCAAACAGGATCTGAAGATCAAACCTGGATCCACTGTGTCTGCAGAGAGCTGGGTTACTGAGCAACCGCGCCAAGATGCAATTAATATCTTGCAAGACAGATGAGTGCCCGCTATATTTTAGACTAGCATTATAATTTGTCTTCTAGAGGTTCGTGTTGGATTTAAGTCAGGCAGCATGGGGGCCAGTCATCAAGTCCATCATCCTCCAGGATGGTAGACCTGCCGATTCTGGTATTGTATTGTATAGGTGCTCCTGATGGGTTAAGCATCTTCCACAGCCTTGTCCAGCCCTCCTACAGTAACTGTCTATCTCCTGGAATTTCCTCCAGGTATCGGCTCGTGCTACCTGTAGTGACACTGACTCTAGGCAAGTGCAACACTACAGGAAAAACCGTGGCATGCACCTGTAAGTATATGAATGTTTTTGGGGATGTCTCATCGTCGCCCCTCTAGTGCACCAGCTGTTCATTCATTAACAGCCTCCTCTGCTACTTAACTGAGCAGATCATCTCCGTGACGTTTGACTGACCTGCTGTGTGCTTTCATTTTTTGTACAGTGTACTTTGGTTGGTGGCACTTCTGTGGAGAAAAGTCCAGTTAAAGCTTTTCCACGTCCATTATAACTTGGAGCTTCCCTTAACCAGAACATACAAGAAACGGAAGGACTTTGTTATTCCCTCTGTGTGCTGTTTTGCTGGGTGTGACTGCCTTACATCTTATTTGCTCACAGCGTGTACCACAAGCGATCTGCCTGATGAGTCAGTACTGGTTTGTTAATGGTTTACCTGTAAAGTCTTTATCTCGCTTTAGTATTGTTGGGGAAATCCAGGGACACAACGAAAGAACAAGGGTGATGAAGTAAAGTTGGAGAGTGGAAAAGCGTGAGGCTTCGGGTTGGACGAGGAGAAAAGAGGGACGCTGTGCTGTGAGCAGGAGTCTTAATGAGTAGGAGAGCGCAGGCCCGCGTTCATGACATCATACTGTCCTCCACCTCCTCCCTCCACACACACACACACACACACACGATGAGGTCATGAGGAGGATCAAAACATTAGAGCATGAAGCAGCGTGGAGGCTGATCAGAAACACATGGACTTCTCCCTCCGTCCAACCCGCTCCTATAAAAAACACGTTCCACTTCCCAGCAGACTAATTAGTCTAGAGTAACAACCTGCGACATGCTGCATCTAAACGTCTGCTCTCGCGCTCCAGTTACAGTTCACACTGGCAGAAAGTCAACCAAACGTATAATTTATCAAGTCTTTACTACTTTCTGAAAGAGCATTAAATGCTTAGACGTGCAGGCGGCTTCATCCTTTCAGGTTGTGCAAAGAAATGATACAATTAATTCTTCCAGCTTCTCATTTATGATTTCAGAGGCTTGAGATTTGTTTTGTCTTTGACTTAAATCACAGTTCCTGGTTTGAACCTGAGCTGGCCTAACCAGTACCTGGTTGGCTGTGACTTATTTACACAGCCAGAAGTTATAAAACAGCATCAGCTCTCTTTTAAAGACATCGAGTGCTGGCCCTCGACACGTTCCACCTACAGATGCTGGGCTGTAGAAACTCATGCCGTGAAGCTCCCGGCACACGGCTTTTGTGCTGATGTTAAAGCTCCGGGAGGTTTGAGGCAGCAGAGTCGAGGTGACGTCTATGCTCCATGCACCTCAGCACTCGGCGACCTCGCTCTGTAACTTTAACCTTTGTGGTTCCTAAAACCTTCTCGTTTGCAATGATGCCAGCTGATCGTGGAATATCTGGCAGTGAAGCGATTCCACAAGTTGACTTGTTGCCACTTTAACAGGACTTGTACTGAAACAAGTCCTAGTAAGGCTCTTTTAATCAACCCAAAAATGTTTGTAAAGGCAGTTTGCATGGCTAGGTGCTTGAATTTATACACCTGTGGGAATGGGAATAAAAGAAATGCCAAATATAAAGATAAAACAGGCTGACCTGATCATTTTTGGTGTATTTCTGGCCACTTCTTAAAGGACAGTCTCCAGCAGTCTCTCTGTGTCAGCATTGCTTTTAATCTCTACCAACTACTGAGGGAAATATCTGGTTCGAAAATGGCATTTTGGGGTATTAGATGGACCATGTCTACTGTCATATGGGTAAACTAGTTATTCATTCATAAAATCGATGAAAATGGATCAGCAACTTTGCTTAAAAATGTGTATTTGCTGAACTTTCTCACACAGCTTTTGGCATATAATCACCCACCATCTGATCCTTCTTACTTTTCATTAGTTCAGCCTCCGAGCGCACAAAGGTCAGGCCTGACGAGCTCTGCTGATAAGCCTTTTTTTCTCCTAGTTTTAAATTACCGACGATGAGCAGCATCAGGTCAGCCCGTCCTGTTACAGCAGGGCTGCCAACAAAAAGTCCCATTGATCAGTCAGTGCAGAGAGACCGGTCTGCAGACAGCGTCACGGAGAGCACGGGGTAGTGAGTCAGCTTCATCACGCAGTATCCCAGTGTGCTAATGGCCATCTGATAAACACAAAGACCTTGTGCTTTTTCAAAAACGGACCTTTTCTCAAGCTTTTCCTTAATCGGCCTCTCCACCCTCATGCTGTCTCTAAAACTGTCAGAAAACAAGACACTGGTTCTAAAATAGGTTGCAGGTGGCTTCAGTCCAACATCAGCCTGTAAAAGTCAATGTAGGTCAAACACAGGGGCCTTCAGGGGCCTTCAGCTGTCCGGCTGTATCAGCAAGGCATTTTACTTCATGTAAACTGTTCAGGCTACTCTCTCCAGCTAAACGCAGTGATTTACGCTTCTTTTTAGACGCTCGGTCATCCAGGCAGTCTGTGTTGATAATATCTCACAATCCAAAGGAATTTCACAGGACACACCCCTCTCTCCTCTCCCCCGCTTCAGATAAGGAAGTGGCAGCAGGGGAGAGACTCTCAGGTAGCCAGCCAAAGCCTCAGGGCATGAAAATAACTTCTCTTTATTTTTACAGAAATGGAGCAGAAAACATTTGAACACCAGAGACTGTTTCCCCTGTTAATAAAAGGCCGAATCAGCAGTGTGAGCCAGTGTTAACGGGACAGTGTGGCTGCTGTGTGATTTTATTATGAGCAGCTTTTGTCTTCAGTTTGAATAACTTCAGTATTTCCAAAACACCGCCTGATACTAAACACTTTAGAAAACATCAACTTCTATGTAACTCCTGAGAGTCTCAAAGGGACTCGCAGTGATTTAAAAGCGAGTAAAAAACACAACGTCACCGCTATAAGATCTATGCGTTAAGCTTTGAAGCGTTCTCCATGGAGCTGTAAGTGATCGGATCATGTGCCATTTAAATCCTTGCAGCTAAAAGACGTCTGTGCCACCTGAGCCACGTAAAAACAGTTCGACTAACTTCTTCACTCCCAACTTTTCTTATTTGGAGGGCAATAACAGCGCCAGTACATGCGCCAGGCAGCTGGCGTAAACACGAATCCCCGCTATCGTTACCTTACCGAACAGTTCGTTAGGAAAATCCGTTTTTTCCTCAGACATGATTGCGCCGGAGTAAACACCCAAGAGGAATCTGGAGAGGACAGGACAAGCGGGCAGATCCGAGAAGAAAGGCGGTTGCAGTGCGGAACTTCCACCGATGGAAGCGGCAAGAAATGCGGTAAAGGTGTAGTCCCGTTTTCTTCACTTATCTTTGGCTACCTGTCGCCACCCTGCTTTCCTAATTGCAACTGTCTTCATCCATGCGTCCATGCCTACACGCACATACACGCACACACACACACACACTGACTTTACTTCTGCATTACAGCAGCTGAAGGAAACCTGGAGGAGTTTTAACAATGTACTAAAAGTAGTTCCAGTGTGAAGTGTACTGGAAAGTGACGTCTGTGTGCGCGTGTGTGAAAACAACTGACGCGGACGCGCTTCTACACACACTCACACTTCAGCGAGCCCTTCTTTCCTTCACTTTTCCAGCAGGAGTCCTCATGCTGCGAAAAATAGGAGACTGGTGACACCTGGTGTCCAGTTGCTGCTGCACAGTCGCTTTCTTTAACTTACCCTGTAGAAATAAATACATAAATAAATAACAGATGATACCAGTAAGCCCACCAGGCTGCACTGGTGGTACAGCTCTTCTGGGATGGCACATATCAAGGTGACATTGTTAGACTGAGCGTGCACTCTCTCTATCTTAGTGAACAGAGTAACTGTACACAGCTTTGTACCAGTATATGGATGGTACACCAGTTACAGTCTCAGCAGAGAAGAGGCAACACCAGTTCATACGTAAGATTTTAAACGGACTGCTTCTAATACAACCCTTGCCTCGTTCACCCATCCACACAATCAGTCTTTTTCCAGAGCTTTTTCGACACAAGTTCTTTCTACTTGACCTTCACGGTCATTCACACACCGATGGATACATCAGAGAGCAGCTTAGTGTTAGTATCACGCAGGCTGGACACCTGCTCGACCTCCTGAGATACAGCCACCCTAAGAGAAGTTTGCCTTGAAAGCCTTCAACTCTTCAGGCTACAGACACACACGCGCATGCACAAAGCAAATTTGCTGCAAAAAATAGCGGGGCTTCAAAAACCCCAGAGCAGCCATCAGCTCACTTTAGATGGGTTTAATTCAGACAGAGATTTTGCAAACACCTTGAAAAACGGTGTCTGAACACCTTGAATATGTTTTCTGTTCGTTTCAGTTCTTCTGATTCTAGCGAGGATATTTTGGAACTGAAACAGAAACAGAAAGTTACTCAGCATTGAACTCAGCGATGTCCAAAAGCCCTTTCATACAGTTAATGTGAACACGAGCCAGGGTCCTTATACAATTAGTGGCCGCCTAATTAAATCTTGTGCTAAAGAACTCAGTCCTCTATTTCAGGTTATTTTAAATAAATCCTTGCAATAACACCATGTGCCCTCTCTTTGGTAAAAAGCTGTCGTGGTTCCTGTCCCTAAATCAAAAAATCAAAAAATAATCAGAAATGTGATTATTAGAGAGATTGAACATCAGATGGATACAATGCAATTTGCATAGAGGCCCAATAGAGGAGTGGAGCATGCTCTTCTGACTCCACTTAATTTGATTCTGGAACATGCAGAGAGTAAAGGGACTTCTGTTCATAGATTTGTCTTCCGCTGTCAGGTTTAAAGAGGTGTGTGTTTTGTGAAGGGATGCTAAATGCCATCACACACAATTTCTCTCTATATAAAATGTGTAAAAACTAAATATAGTCCCAGTCTGCCAGGGCTATCAGATGCACCCATCATAATGCTAGCAAATAAAAGATGAATATCAGTGGTTGAATGGATGCAGACATTGGAACAAGAAAACAAAAAAGTACAGTATAATTGAATAAAAACAGCCCTGCAGCAGCAAAAGCATCATTCTGTTTGAAACCTACACCGATCAGACGTCAGACAGCATCATCATGACTGCTGGAAGCTGAGGTGAATGACACTCATTATGTCTTCTTCACGGCACCTGTCAGAGGGTGGGCTGTAGTACAGATATTATATTATATTAAACAAACAACAACAAAAATAATCATAAAAACTGAATAAAAATAAAAACTTTTTTTAAATGTAAAACTAACTGAAATGATTTTGTGACCTTGGTGATCTAAAATAAAAGTCTAGAGGAAACATCTTTAGTTTTAGTATTTATTCGTTTGTTAAAACTTAAAAAAATCCTTTGTTTATTTTCTAAACTAGGTTGTAATCTTTGCATTGATTATACTTTCTGCAGCGGCTTCTCACATATTGCTGTCAAGCCGTCATCGCTGTCTTTGGAGTATCTTTGTTATGTTGCTTCCTGTTTATTTTGTCATTCATCTCAGCTTAGTTTTACGTCCTTCGTCTCCTTTGTGTCAGCTGTTCCTCATTGGCTCAGCTGTGTCTTTGTCCTCTGATTGGGCCTCGGTGTGATACTGTGATACAGCTTTCACTTTATATCTCTGCCTAAGAGAAATAAAGAGGTTTTTAAGAGGTTGTTTTTTGTTGTTTGTTGTTTTTTGTTGCCTAGTTTGTTTCTGAACTCAGTATTTGGGTCCGTCTCCCACCTGTGATGTGCACTATAAACGTATGATGTGATTGCGTTTGTCCATATGTGGTCATTTTATCTCCTGTTTGCACATACTTACGGTTAGCCTGAGTCCCTTTCAATGCTTGCACTGCTGTGTGGTGTTTCGAGTGTTTTATTACTTCTGTGGTCAGAGCAGACAGCCCCCACCTCCTCCTTTAGAGGGACTACATTCAACCTTCAACTGAACTTGATTTGTCAATTTGTTGTGTGTATTTGATTCAGTCACCAGATGGAGACAAACAGCCATTAACCTGCCAGACTGTTTGTCCTGCTATATCATGACTGCAATAAATCAAGTGACCAAAAACCGCCCAGTCAAGTCTGAGCCGTGTTATTCAGTCATTTTTAAAATTAAGATCTGACCCAGTGTGAGTCATTAAATACCAGAGCTGTAGTTCCTGGCAGTGACCTCGGGTAATGCTGCAGTTATTAACTGTAAAACAATTAAAACTCGCCTCAATAAGATGAGTGTTAGCAAGAAGAATGGAAACTAATAAACAAAATTAATTTATATTTAGTAGGTTTTGAAATGTGTCAGTAAAAATATTGTTTTGTTAAATATCTCCACATTGCAGTGCAGGACAGATGAAAAAAAAGATGACAATACAGACATTTATTAAAACGGTGTAAATCTCGAATCAGCAGGAGACCACATGCTGTCCTGTGTGACTGGGTTGGTTGGTTTGGGATGGTTTTTAAACACACATGACTTAAATCAGCGATGAGATAAAACGTTTGTAAAGCGACTAAACAAAAGCTGATTTCAGGAAGTACAAAGAGCGAAAATTGGACTTAAAGGAAATGATCTGTCCAAGGTGCTGAAACAAAGAAATAAGTCAGACACTGAAGACGTCACTTGGATGAGCGACGAAATGTTTCTCCCACTGAAAGCGCCACGTCCAGATGAACAGAATCAACCTTTGGAGAAATAAGTCAGTAGTTTTCATGACTTTACATGACTGTGACACGTGTGGGCTCCACATCATGCCCTCACCTGGATTTATTACGTCACCTATAGGGCCTTAAAGACACATATGGCTCATTAAAAACCCACAGATAATTACTTAACCTTGTGGGACTATTTTGTTTTGCTTTTCTGCTGTTTTTGATGTCTGATTCACGAGAAAACAGCAGCATCACACAGACTCAATGAAGAGAGAGACTGAATCTGTGACACATGATGGACAAATCCACATTATTGTTATTATTATTCCAGCTGCAAGAAACCACAAACTAGGCACAGCGGGATGAGGTTTAAACAACATTCAGAGTAAACATGTTACTACAAAAACTTTCCCGACACGCTGGGAAGTTTTCATGGTATTCATTTTGTTTGAAGTTGATTCTTATTCTAGGCCACTTTAAAAAGTACCAGTGCCCCTGCTGCTCTGTTTGGAGTCAAAACAGTGCTTACAATTTTTTTTTCTCTCTACCTTATATTGTTAGATTGCAATTTGTGTTTTGTTGGCTATGTCAGCAGAGACCTACGCGGGTCGCAAGTATGTGAGCAACGGTTTTCTGCACTCTGTGTCTGACACAGTTTTCTGAAACATAGTGAAACTGCGGATGCACATTTTCAGGGTGGTTGTAAAAAGGCTGGTGGGAAGGGCATTCAACCTCAAGTTTCCCCCGAGATGCTTTCATCAGCATTCGCGTGTGTGAATGTAAAAGACAGACAAACAGTGTGTGTATGAATTAGGCCTACACTAAGAAAGGGTCAATTTGAGTAAAAACACCATCCAAGTATCAGTCTGTTACCATTTACATGTGCAAATGGTTTCAATGAGACTTCCAGGGAACAGAATAAGAATAGCAGCAGCAGATAACCAGGTGAAGCGGAAGCCAGCCACATTCAAATCAGGAGTGGGTTTAACACGAGGTGATAATATTATTATTTATTACCTCATAAAAGGTCTTTTATGAGGTAAAAGGTCATTTCTATTTTGGCTCATCCCGTAACCGCATTTATTTATAGTTTATTTCTGTCATCTGGTTTTTGGTCTTTGCTCATTCTCCCTGAAAACCAGAAGAACTTCTGTATAAATGATGGGCACGTAACTACCATGCTGTCATTGTGTAGGCCCGTTATGTTGCCATGTTGGCATTTTTTAAGCTGGGCGGTCATTAACTCTCAAGGTGACTTAAAAAGGGTTTAAAATCAGGCAGAATCATTGAAAATGCACACAACATAAAAGGCTTGCTTCACCCAGCATGGTTTGAGCCTTCGGCATCTGACAAGGATGTCCGAAGGATGATTTCAAGCTTAACTTGGAGGTCAGGCTGAATTATGTTTCTTTTCACCTGGAAATTAATTGTAAAAATCTGTCAAAGGAAGTGACAAATCAACCGGATAAACTAAACTCAGTGCTTTCCCACAATCATCCAAAAAGTCATTAGACATTCCAGAGAAAGGTTTATGGGTAATAACAATGATGATGCACATTGGGTAAAAGGTATGATTATCCTTCAGTTTGGGAGACGAACATTGTGGTTTAATGTTTAAAATTTTCCTCGGGGGCACAAATTTTGGCTTGGATGATGAAATCACACTCACACTTGTGGTTAGAGTGATGCACAAACTCGTCATCGACATGAATGTTATGGCATGTTTGGACTTTTAACAATTCCTTTCAGTTGAGCTTCAGTTAACTGGAAAAAGATCAGTTCAAACACATCATTATTCCCCTCATAATACCACAACAGTCATTCTAGTGCTGAGTGTATGTAAACGTTTGACCACAACTCTATAAGCAGTCATGTCAGAAATCCTGGTATTTCTAAAGGATTCATCGACTTTAACCAAATATTTATTCTTGAGTTTGTTTACTAATCTGATTCAATTCTAGATCAGGAGCAAAGCTGCTCATTCATTTAATGAATTTACCTTCTGTAGTCAATGGAGAGTCATCGGACAGCACCTAAATAAATTAAGTCATCCTGCATCAGTCTGGGTCGCCCTCACACAAAAGGCATAGATGTGCTTACTGATTACACAAGTGAAGGTACAAAAGCTTCGTTCCACACCAGCAATAACATCTGCACCTCAGAGTGGAATGCCAACTAACTGAAGGTCTCGGTGTTTAATTGCTGTGCTCCATATGAGTCCTTCCACCATGTGCGTCAGAGAGCAGCGTGAGGTTTAATATTTTGCCTAATGATATTTTGGCAAGCAGCTGGGGGTCGAATGACCAAGCGTCCAATTATCAGCTCTACCTCCTGAGCTACAGCTACCCTGACATGTCCCAAAATACTGCACTCTATGTTAAGTACAGCAGTGAAAAAAGTGCAGTTCATCTATGCATCCAGCATGCAGCCATTTTTCTTCTGATATTCGTATTTATGGAATGCTAAAGCTGGAGGTTGTGGGACACACATAGACACAGACAACCATTCATGCTCACATTCAGCCCTGGGACTAATTTAGCATCACCAAACAACCCGGTGTAGATGTTTTGGCCTGTATGAGGAAACCAGAACTGTAGAGAGCTTACGCAGTGGGAGCCTAGTTAACGGGTGGATTCAAGCGCAGGAATAGAACGCCATCCTAGCAATCTAGCTCACAAAGCTCTCCTTGTTCTTTTTAAATCGTGGTTCCCTTGGTAGAGGCTCGCACTGGTGGATGTGATCACTAGCTGTTTGCTAAGCTGCTTCTCTGCTAATCCGAGCCACTGAACTGGATGTCTCCAATTTGTTTGCACTGGAGCACTTTTAACATCTCTGTCTGACAGATAATAGATCTTACTGTGCTTCAGCTTTAACGAGTGAGATTTTATACTTGGTCCTTGGCATCTGTGTCTGGGTTGGATGGATAGTTTGCTACCCTTAGCTGATAAATAAGTTACTAAGTTAATAATTTCAACAGTCCCACAACTGCATCATAACTGAGAGACCGGCAATGGTTACGTCAGGGGGTGGGGAATGTAGGACCTGAATGCAGGACACTCTACGGTGAACACAGTGCCTTTATTTACAGCGAAACAAATAACAATAGACCGATAAATCCCCCGTGCGTGCTCCTGATGAGTGTGCGTCCCCGAATCCCGTACATAAACATGGCGGCTCCACCTGCTATGACTGCCGGCGCAAGATCAGCTCAGAAAATCAAAACAATTCCACAAAAACACGTGACCATGACAGATTATAAGAGAAAGCATCCCAGTGTGTCTGCAGATGCTGTCTCCCTCCTAGAGTCATAAGACAGGTGAATATGGCAGCTGGTTCAAAGGTGACTGTAGATGTGAATGTGTGCATCAGTGCTTGTCTGACTCGTCTTTCACCCCGTGACGGCTGATGATAATGGAGAATGGATGACTGCATTGTTAAAACGTTCTATCAGGTTGCATTTAATGAAAGGCTGTCAGTAGGAAACTGGGCCACCTTTACCTTTGCCCTGCATATGGCCCACAGTTAATCACTCAGTGGCTCGTCATGTGAAATTTGATTGTGAGCTTTACTGTCTAGTCTATCTGGCTGTGTGTCAATTTTAAGCCACTCATATCTTGGTAAAATGGAAACTAACAAAAAGATGTGTGCAAAGAGGCAAATGAGAGGTTGCTCAGGTGGAAAGATTTAAATAAGGTGTAAACAAGCTTAGGCTATAAATTCACAGATTTGTATATTTTCCCAATAAGAGTACACGGTGATACGTCACTTATTCTAAAAGTTGTTAAAGTATAAGTTAAACTTTAATTATGTTCTGTTTGAATAAAATGAAGCTGACTTTGCTTCCGGGAGAGTTTCACATTCATACTGACTGTGCAACATTTGGATATCTAATCATGGAGATAATGTTGGTACAGCAGCTCTTCAACCGAATAACAATATTGACATGTACTTCCTGGTTTTATTTTGAGAGGCGTTTTTTTTTTTCTTCTCTCTCTCTATTTGCAGCAAGTTTAAAAATTTTAGGCTGTGGTCAGAAGGACAAGAGCACTGCACCTGTTTTCTGCCCTTCAGTGACTGAGCTAATAATAAGAAATGATGTGATTCAAGGAAAGCAAATCTATGACGCATGTTGGCTGATATTACCTTTGTGTCATTATCCTAACTTGCTCTTGCTATTGAGGTCTAACTTGGTGTAACCAGCCGGCCCACGTTGTTGGATTACCTCTCTGGAAACCTGCAGAACAAGACACAAGATAAAGCAACCATCTGGACTCTACTTGTGTAGCATGAAGCAATTTGTGGCCTTTCTCTGATTTATCCTGCTGACTTGCTTTAGCCCTACAAGCTAGAACAGAACCTCGGGCACTGACACTCGAGTTTGTGCCACATGATGCTAAGGGTTAAAGGTTACTGAACTCCCAAAGTTTTCCATCTTTTGATACATATTTGAATTTTTTGAAATATATAGTATAAATAAATATACAACTAGGTGTTTATGTTCATCCTTCCCTTTTTTTTCAAATGCTGCTGCAAATTGAAATGTGTGGAAGAGAGGAAGCCCGTTAAGAATGGAGCTGGACAAGCTGCAGTCAAGCTACATGTACGTCATTTTCCACTGTTAGATTCGATTCGACTCTCATTACTGACAAGAGACGATTATAGACATAGGCTGTGAGACTAGCTAAGTGCATACGCTGTGTCATTCATACTCAGATATAACCGACTTACTCACGGCTGTCTGGGAATCACTTACTGCTAATTGCAGTGGCTGACTCGAGGGTTCTGTTTAAGGTTAAGAATAGGCTCCCATCCTGTCCCCAAAGGGAAAGTCAATACCAGGACTGTAATGGCAACAGAGAATTTCTAGTTTATTTAGCATCTGGCTAAAACGCACAGTAAACCTAAACCACGAGTGATTTATTGCTAACCTCAGTGATGTCAAAACAGTTGGTGTTTTCGCACCAGAGGATTAAAACCTAACGAATGTTACCAAAGCATTGCAGCTGAAAACGTTGCTTCTTTACAGAGTTGCTACAAAACCCTCGTTGTATTTAATGAGCTACTCGTACATACAAGGTCTGACTGTAAAATGAGAAGTCATGTCTGATTTCAACGTGTCTCCATATCAGGACCGTCCTCTCTGGTGTGCACATGTGAATTCCGGCTTTTAGTTCACTCTCTAAAACTTTCATTCTGACCACTTGCGGCGCGCGCTCTGACGTTCAGTGATTTCGCTCAGAGAGCAACCACGGTAGTAACCAAATCAAAAACATGCTCTTCTGGTTTCTTTTTGAAATTCGACTCTTTTATACTGCGAATTCATCCCACGAGGTGAATCTGTCATCGCAGAGTTGTATTTGTCCCGCGGCGTCTGAGGGAGTATATTCGGAAAAATATGTGAACCGTGGCGCATACCTGCATGTCAACGCAGGGCACTTTGAAAACGGGGGAGGTTTTTGGCCACGCAAACACATTTTTCATTTACCACCGGGACAACCTGGCCTTACTGCAAATGATTTAAAAAATGACACACTAGAGGACAGCCGGAGGCTAACGGCTCCAGTACCAAAGATCATCGCGAGAAGATGATCGTGAACACAAAGTGGACCACGTTCAAACCAGGTAGTTTGTGTTTTTCTAGAACCATTTCTGGATCATTTCGGTCGCGTCTCATCCATTCGTATGAAAGTTGTACTTTGCTTCGAAGGAGCAAGACTTTATTGTAACTTTTATAATTGGTTTTGAGCGATAGTTTTCCAGGCAGGTCTTTGAAAGTTTTTATTTTGACATTGGCTGCCTCACTTGGCTTTCACTCATTTCCAGTCCCGTCCTTGAACATTTCAGATGACTGTATTTGTTTGTGTCTTTGTTTTGTGAGCAACTACACACTGAATCTAACTAACCAGGTTTACCTCTACAGACAACTTAGCAAAGTACATCAATTGCAACTTTGTTACTAGGAGCCTGGCACAAAAACACAATTTGTTCCCATTTCTCACTTCAGTCTAGAAAACAATGCCAGAGTTAACACAACCTGACAGGCATAAAAAATGTCAGTGCATTGGAGAAGTGAAGGATATTTCCAATATGAAATGCTTGCTTTAACATCAGATTTTATGGACGTCGAGGTAACTGCAGTAAGAGTCTACAGCCATCTGAAAGCCAGGGTGGCTGGGGTCTGCATTTCAGCCGACGGTGTTAAAGATCATGTCACAACTGATGGATTCATTTTCCCTCATAGGCATCATTCGCTGAAGAAACATACCTGGATAAAATAAAAACACTATCACCTTCAGATCTCAACAGCATTGCAGCAGTAGGATCATCTTGACAGAACATGGAACAAAAGGCAGCCAACATCCAAAGAAGGGCTGGAAGTGCTTTATGACACCTTCAGAAGTGTTCCTGAGGATTACGTGAAGAAACTACAATGACAGTTCAGCTGAAGAACAAAGCTGGTCGTACCAAATACTGATGTTCCAACTTGTTAGAACTGTGGAAGCTCTGTTTCTGCCTTAAATATTATATTTCCACGTATGTTTGACATGTTTTATAAAGAAATGAGAGGTGGCTCGAGGCCTTTGCGTGCTAACCTATAATTTGGCACCTAATATAAGGCTGCCCTGCCAAATTAGGTTGTACGGTTAGAACTGAGGTCCTTTAAAACAGAACATACACAAGACTTCCCTAATTGCCAAAACATTTGTGGTCATACAAAGTGCTTTTACCAGTGAGAACAAAGGGAGTTGGGTTCCTTCCAAATGCTTTGAAGTGCATTCAGTGTCTGTGACTTATTATGAATTTACGACCTCCTTGAGTAGATTCTAAGGTTACAGATTAATAGCAGATAATTGTAACTTCACCTTTTCTTTGTTTTTTCTCTCTCCCGCTTTCATTCTGCATCTTGGTATAAAATCAGGGATTCCCAAGTCGTCTGGGAAATAACTGCATATTCATTTGGAGAAGAAATAATGAAACTAACTCTTCATGTGGGCTGTTGCTGTTTTGTTGTGTTTCAGAATATCTTGTGATAAACATGAAGTTTTCATGGGTATATTCCACCTCTTGGTATGTTTTGTTGTTATGTGTCTCAAAACAAAAGGACTACAATGGACTTTTACCACCACGTGATATCAAACCTTGAGTTATCAAGGGCAATAAAGAGGTCTTATTTTAGACATAACAGACATTGTTTCAAAAGCAGCTATTGTATTTACGAGAAGTTCTCCCTCAACAGTTTCAGCTTGTGGTTATTTAATGAGTGAATAGAGGTATGCCTGAGTAGGAAAATGTAGGAAACAGTCAGATCTGTCAACATGCACCAAGATTGGATTTCATTTGGGTGTTGGTTGTTTTGTAGAGCAAGTGTAAGCAAGCGTGAAGTGGATGAGGAATTTTTTCTTCAGCTTAGAGGCTGAGCTGTTGGAGTAAATAAAGATTTTGGATCAAATGAAGTGTGAAATACACAGATGTACGGACTGATGGGCAGCAGCGGTCACAAGGAATGATAACAGCGGAAGCTTAGTTAAAAGGCAAATCAGCCACGCTCTCCAACCTTCAGCTATGTTGATGAGATTTGGATCCACAAACCAAAACGAATTGTATTCACATAAGTTTCATCGGCAGTGTTGGTGTCAGATTGTGCAGGATGTGAGTGGGCGTTAAGGCGTCTGGGTTTGGCTGATTGAGACTCACACCCATAATCACACCTCGACTCGTGTGATTAGGTATCAGGATCAGTAGGGGGTCCATTGTCCTTCTCAGGGGACACTCCCACCATTTGACCCTAGAACTGAAGAAGCTTCTCGGATGAGAGGTGAAACGTCTTCAAGCAACCTAAAGAAGTCAAGGAAGAGCTCCAGGAAGAACTGAAGATTTAGTCTGTCCTGCTGCCAAAAAGACTCACAACCTGCAACTCTGAAAACATCTGTGATCCCACAGGCTCATCCACACAGAATAATTAACAATGGGTTAATTATGATACGTTAAGAGTGTACCCTATGTTAGTAGACAGTTTTAAGTAAGGATTAGACAGGAAAGCATGGGAGACCTGCAGCAAGGGACCATGGGTCAGAATCCAACCTAGGGTGCCGCACTGTGGCACGTCGGCACCGTCGTTCAGGTCATTTTATTGGAGACTCTCATGGATAATCAAACACGTGGCTTGGTAATGATACATCGTTAAATCACTGACTGTAGATTTTAATTCCCCTGCCTGAGTTTAATTAAAGCTTTTCCCTCTCGTCTAAAAGCTGCTGACCATAGCCTGAAGTCTTGATTCTGCACATTTTACTGTAACTGCTTCTGTTTTTAGTTTTCTGCTAAACACACGAGCGTGTTTATTTTTATCATGGACACAGTGCTGCTTTTATGCAGTCTGAAGAAGGTTTTAATCCGATGATGTACCACATGCAACGCCTTTTTTAGGGATGGTCGAGACCTTTTATCTAACTTCACACCCAACTAAGAGAGGTTCAATGATAGATCTCCACCCACACTTGTTCATCGGTTTCCCCACATAGGTGGAGCTCTTAGGTAATGTCAAGAATAGCAGGTAGAGCTGGTACAGCAGCTCATTTAAAACAATTCCAGTAACAATAAACTAAATAGTTGTGCTTCACGAGATTTTCCTTCATACCCAAAAACAGCTGACAGGTAGCTTTACAAGAATAACCTGCAACAGCACTTTGTTTACAAGGCAAACATCGGAAATGTAATTTACAATTTGAAAGTAGAAAACTGCTTTTAATGGATTCTGCTATCCACTGCTATCCAGTGCTGCTGATATATACATCTGAATGCTTAGCTTCATTGCAGACAGGAAGATTGTGGCTAAATTTCCAACTAGAGCTTTAGATGCAGATTGTCCGCTCTAAAAAGCTTCAGCATGCTGAACTGAGCAGCAGTTAGCGGAAACCAAGACGGGGCCACTTTTGATGTCTAGAAAAAATCCAAATAGAGTTGCTGCTTTGACGTGTTGGTAAATGAGTTAAAATAATAAATGCACTGCTACAGTTTCAGACTATAACAATAAAATGACACTAACGATTTGTTACTGTGGGCGCCTCGCTCTCACACAATGATAAAACACAAAAGGCAAGAGTGGAAACACTGAGTAAGCTTCTGTAGCTAAAATGTTTCTACACGCTGACCCGAGTCAGTTCCAGTTAAAGGATGTCAAGCCAGGCTGCTCTTCTCAAGAAAGACTGGTTAGTGTGAACGCTGATAACAGCAGCTTTCACAGGAACAAAAGCTTTTCTGAAAACCTGGATGTTCTTCATTCTGCAGTGGCACATTCACAAACGGTGGGAAGACAGGGCTGTTGCTTATCTCCCTGTCATGTAAAGATCATAACAAGAGCACAGTATGCAGAAAGGTTCATAATAGATAACATGTTTCTTCCATGTGTCCATTATGTTAAAAACTGTGAATATGAATGGCTTTAACTGGAGAGAACGCCACAAAGGAAACCATGCTGCTGCATGCCTCGAGTTTGTGACAGACCATTCTCTGGCTTCTCTCCAAGGGCCGGGGCACAGCAGGCTTTGCACGAAAATTTCCGGCCAGGGGTCAAGTACTTGAAGCTTATAAAGAATCAGCTGAGGCAACAAGACAACGTCAGAAAGCACACAAGTAACAAGAGTGTTTAAAAAGTGGTCAAGTCAACTGATATCCAGAAGAAATTCTTGTCATTTATCAAAAAGAGCCAAAAAATCCCCATCGGCAGCTTCAGCTGCTCAAATCGGGAGCGTACATTTTCGTCAATATGTAAATAAAAAGCAAACAAAATGCATGAATAAACAAAGATCCTGGCAAGCCAAAGGGTGCATACATTTGCAACCGTATGTCAGTGTTAGTAGTTTCCTCTGGCTTTACAGTAAAGTCATGGTTAGTTAATTTTTATTCGGTGTTTGCTGGTTTCATTTATAGTTAGATTTCATGTAAACTGGGAAGTTTATTTAAGGAGGGATTAACTGATGGAATTCAGACTCGTCATTGTTCTGAGCCTTCAGCCTAGACTTCCTCTAAGTCCCTGACTGGAAGGATAAAGTAAATAAATTATTAAAACACCAGAAAGTGCTTTGTCATTATGAAACAAGCCTAAGGCTGAGCTTCCTTGCTGGAAGCATCACAGCGTAGAGACATTTGTTCTCATCAGGAAGCGCCGCATTACAGCAGTGATGCTGCGAAGCTCTTCCTGGTTTCCCCCTTTAGACCACGGATTTCCTTACACAAACGGGCAGACCCTTTCCCATGAAATGAAAGAAGCATTTCTGTCTATTTTTTAACACAACTTATGCAATTCAAAACTTTTCCAATTACCACACAGTGTCTAAGACAACAGGTGCTTTTAAGAGTTGTCCTCACTTCCTTTATTTTCATTCTTTGTGTGCTGTTCATCATGA
Source organism: Hemichromis elongatus (assembly GCA_015108515.1). Taxonomy (NCBI): domain Eukaryota; kingdom Metazoa; phylum Chordata; class Actinopteri; order Cichliformes; family Cichlidae; genus Hemichromis; species Hemichromis elongatus. The sequence continues at coordinate 51,817 of VUQR01011506.1, forward strand.
CTGTCTCAAACATTTTTGTTTCTTCATACTGTGATTATTATTCATCACTACAGGAATGAGTGGTAGAGCAGTTAGCGCTGTCACCTCACAGCATGAAAGTTTGTGTCTGTTGGCCACCTGGTGCCTTTCTGTGTGGACCTTTGGAGTTTGTGTGTTTACCTTGTTGTTGCATGATGCCTGTTTCTCGGATCTGCCTCTGTTGACCTGTGGCTCTGTTGACCTGTGGCTCTGGTGACCTGTGGCTCTGTTGACCTGTGGCTCTGGTGACCTGTGGCTCTGGTGACCTGCGGCTCTGGTGACCTGTGGCTCTGGTGACCTGCGGCTCTGTTGACCTGTGGCTCTGGTGACCTGTGGCTCTGGTGACCTGTGGCTCTGGTGACCTGTGGCTCTGGTGACCTGTGGCTCTGGTGACCTGTGGCTCTGTTGACCTGTGGCTCTGGTGACCTGTGGCTCTGGTGACCTGTGGCTCTGGTGACCTGTGGCTCTGGTGACCTGCGGCTCTGGTGACCTGTGGCTCTGGTGACCTGTGGCTCTGGTGACCTGTGGCTCTGGTGACCTGTGGCTCTGGTGACCTGTGGCTCTGGTGACCTGTGGCTCTGGTGACATGTGGCTCTGGTGACCTGCGGCTCTGTTGACCTGCGGCTCTGTTGACCTGTGGCTCTGGTGACCTGTGGCTCTGGTGACCTGTGGCTCTGTTGACCTGTGGCTCTGGTGACCTGTGGCTCTGGTGACATGTGGCTCTGGTGACCTGCGGCTCTGTTGACCTGCGGCTCTGGCGACCTGCGGCTCTGGTGACCTGTGGCTCTTGCCTAGTCAGAGCTTGGATAGGCCCTGAACTGGATGCATTAATAAAAACATTGGTGGAGTGGGGGGAACGTTTTCTTTATATAAAAAATTAAACCCTCTCATTGTACGCTGTGTACGCTGACTTAAAAATGTATAAATTTGGAACACGGAGGTCACTTCACTTGGATAATAAAGGTAAACTTGAAGGTAGCTGACAGAAATTCCCATCTTGCACCAGCAAATACCTTTTAAAGACACTCTGGCTGGGATGTGAATCCTGATCTCAGTGTTTTTTTCAAACAGTGGTATTTTCATTAACCAGTGTCTAGTAATTTGTTAGTGAAGGAAAGCGAAACAAACATGGCCACCGTGGCGAGATTGCAGAGATTATTTCAAACTTAGGCCTTGACAGGATGGTTTTGGTACAAGAAACTTTATATTAAAAACAAGATGAAGCACAGTAGCAAAATAAAGTACTGAGCATTCTGCCTGGATTCAGGGAAAAAACGTTTCTCATTTTGTTGCTTGTGTTTTACAGTTGATGTCTGATAAAGACCTTTTTATCAGATGTACGGGCGTCTGTTTTGTTGTTTAATGACCTGAAGAGGAACTTAAGTGTCAAAAGTCACGTCAGCTTTACGTCGCACACACATAGAAGTACACTACAGTTGAAAACAAATATTCTGTCAGTTTTTCCTCTTCAGTGGAATAAAAATGACATTTATAATGTCAACACACAGTGAAAAGTTTTCAGGAAGTAATAACAAGTAGTAGTAAATGTTTCCTAGAAGATCACATGAACTGTACCCTTGATCTTTAAAGGATGAGTCAGTACATGTTTGCTGTGCTCTGTAAATGTCACACATCATGAAATGTAAAAGCAAGACAAAAACAAAACAAAACAAAGAGGACTCTGGGAGTTCAAACTTCAGCGCTCCTGGAGCCTTATTCAGAGCATTGTTCCACATTTATTTGGAGGTCTAAAGTAATGTGACATTTAAAATCCCTATATATCATTCCTTATATGCTTATATCAATACAAACAATAGGTCTACACAGCATCTTATTACTTTGCTCTTTAGACCAATCTGTTGGCCTTGAAGGAGAGCTGCTTTCTACAATACCCTCCATGCTTTTTGTCATTTTTTTCCCAATGGATAAGTCATTAGCTAAGTTGACCTTCAAGACTTTGGTGGATGTCAGCCACATTTGAATGGATTGCTGCCATGACCCCTACAAATATTTTATCAGCATTCATTTAAAACCTTTCGAGCTCTCATGCTTACAGACCGAATGTGTGCAAAGATGTGCCCTCCTCGGTGAAGGTAAAAAGCCCGTGTGTCATTCTTGGCTTAATATATTTCTTTATCCAAAGTTACGGTAACACTGATTCTGCACTGGCTCTAAAAAACCACTTATGGGAATCTTCTTGTCACCATTACTCATAGTGTTGACCCACAGACTGTTTTTGTCATGTCAGTGAACCCATCCTTTTACACAGACTAAAGGTCAGTGGACATGATGCACCTGAAACAGAAAAGCAAACTTGCTTTCCCGGTATTTGTAAGGTCACGCCACAACATCAAAGAACAAAAAGAGTGTCTGTGGAGGAGTATTACAGATGATAAATAAAGTCTCAGATAAGTCTAGAAATAGATGGACTATTATGAGAGGGCTAAACTACAGTGTTGTTCTTCCTGCCAGGAACATATTTGATTTTTTTACTGGCACAAACATTATTCACCTGAAAGGACTTCCTTTATTATGCTGTTTCTTTGACGGGGGGAATTCAACCGAGGACTTTTGGCTCCAGTTGGTGGTACAATATAAGCTGACAACAGAAAGGAGAAAAGAAGCAACTAGAAATCACAGTTAAGAGAGACTGGGAGAGTAAAGCATGTTGGTTTAACCAGTTTCACAGTTTCAGTGCCAATCTTCTTTGGCACTACTTAACCTCCTTCGCTCCTTTCACACAGGGCTCTGTCATAACCTGAACATGCATTCATTTTTTTAGCCATTGGGGCTTTTATCTTGGCAAATGAGTTCATGCACAGACACAGGCTATGGTGGAGTTTGCAGCCTTACCATATCACTCGCTAATCTGGAGTCACCCATAAAACAAATAACCGCTTTCCGGTTATTGTGTGTGTTCTGTGTGTTTGGATTAGTGGAGAAAACACCTCAGTGGAATTTAGGCTACCATTGTGCTCCATGACTAACATTAGATGACCAAGGACCCACCCCCACCCTCAGTGATCATAAGTGAACCCTTATGATGGATGTGCTGCCCTTTTTTCGGTTGTGCCCGTGTGCGCCTCAGTTAAACTGCTGTTAAAATCTGAAAAAAAGGAAGTTGTAGCAAAAATGGGAAGTAAATTTAAAGGTCACAAGAGAATAATGTTACTGGCTGACAAACTTGTGACATAAGCTGACCGATTAATGCATGCGTGGATTGTGGGTTGGAATGGTCGCTAATCCCCGTCTTTGCTGTGGTGTGTAGACTTGGAGGGCTTTTCCAGTCATTTATCTTCATTGTAATAAGATACTGTGCAGTAACAACCCCTGTTATGCTTTACTTCATATTTATCTCATGTCAAATTTAATTGGTTTAGAGGGAAAAATATATCCAAACCAACATGGCCCTCTGTGAAAAAGTAATTTCCTCGTAAACTTAATAACTGGTAGTGCCACACTGGGCAGCAAGAGTTGCAATCAAGTGTCTGCAGCATCTGTCAGGGAGTCTGTCATATTATTGTGTTTTGGCTCATTGTGCTGTTACATATTACAACTTTTTTTCTAGAGGAATGCAGAGCTTGTGATTCCTGACTCGTGAGACCTAAAGCAGCCGATGACCATCACACCACCATCACCAGGTTTGACTCCTGTTATGATGTTCTCTTTCTCAAAAAAAATAATCGCGTGTTATGTTTGCAGCAAAAGTAAAAGGATTTCATTCTTTTTGTCCAGCAGTTGTTTTTACTTTGAAATTTTCTGCTGGAGTCCATTCTTCCCCCCATCCTCTTCCTTTTGTTTGAATCACGAATTCTAACCTAAACTGAGACGAGCGAGGACTCCACTTCTAGAGATGTTGTAAGAAAGTGGAAGAAAATTGGCCATTACCACAATGAACTGACCATTTGAGACCAGTTTAGACTGGGCCAGGTTAATAGTGTTTTAATATCTCGGTTACAATTTGAATATATATGTATATTTTTTAAACTTTATAAGACAGACACAGTGTAGAGCGGACAGGAAAGCGGGGGGAGAGAGAGAGGAGAAGACATGCGACAAAGGGCTGCAGGTCAGACTCAAACCCGGGCCGGCCGCTCTCAGCCGCGTGGCATGTGGTCCCCGCTCAACACACTGAGCTTAACAGTTTCAGTTATTTTCTGTATAACAGGCACCGTAGATGGCTCTGTAGATTTTGAAGGAGTGTGGTGGGGGTCCGTTTTTCTCATGGTCTCTGCTGCCAGGCTCACAACAAAAATGACTCTCGAGATTGGGGAGACCTTTATGTCGATATATATTACTTTTATTTTGCAATGTACAAAGCATCAGGTACACTAGGATACCCAACATAACTCAAAATAAACTGAATTCTTTCTTTACATATAAAAATAAAAATGGCAAACAGGCTACGCCATCTCGTCTTTCTACTCGTCTCATTCTAATAAATAGTCAAATAAATTACAAAGTTCACATATCAAGCTGTTACACAATGTTAAAACTATAAAACCCTTGAAATGAGCAGAACTACTACAATGATGGAAGAGGTAGGTCAATTCTTTTTCCTGTAAATGTTAATACCAGCATTTCTATATTAGGCCTGAAGGATATTTCAGTTTTCACTTCCAGAAGTGAAAATGGGTGTTTTTAAGGTCAGTGCTCGCTAATTTCGAAACCCTGCTGCAACATTGTAACTTTTCTGGGAACCTACAAAGTGATACCTGATACAGCTAGATACTAAAAGTAGCACACAAAAAAAAGTCGTAAATGCACCGTTAGTGGCACATCGACAAATGATTAAAAAAAAATGTAACATTTTGTAACTCGAATTAAGTTACTTTTTTTAATTGGTGCAAAAAACAATGACAAAACAGTCTTAATGTTCAAATAAAAACAGTATTTATGGTAACAATAAAGCGCTAAAGCCTGTCTTCAGTGCATCTCCACTATGGCAGCAACTTTCTAATATAGCAAGATTATTTGAATGTGACAACTACACAAGGAAAATTCTTTGGTGCCTCTGCAAGAAATATATATGTCACTTAAACCATCTCCACCAAATTCGCTCTACACTCAGTTTTCAGCTGAGTGTCAATTCTTTGCAGCTTTTGGTCCAACCTCTCACCGGCGCCGCTCGCTCCGGAGTTCGTCAGTATTGACGGAAGCTTTCGAATTTGCTCTGCCGTCGCGGATGCTATCCAGGCGTTGAGCCGTTCATGAAGCTCTGAGGATTTCAACTCTGCGTCTCTTGCTTGTCTCTTGCCATCCTGGGATGGGAGCCTGTGCACAATTCGACGCAGGCGTTTGATATTTATGTTATGGTGGACAAAGAATGCTGGGAGGATTTCTCTGAGGTAGTCAGCGCCGTCTGCAAAAATATAGATAACAAGTAGCTGATGAAGATATGGAGCAATGCCCTGACAGCAAGATGGCAACAAGGCATTCAGATAAAACCTTTCGCTTGGAAGAGCCATTCTTGTATTTGGTAATTATAGAAACTGAAAAAGAGCCATTCAGTATTCTTAGACGAATGCACAGTTACGGTTTTGGGTGATTTTCACATCTTGAAATATGAAAATGAAACAGTTTATTGTGTTTACTGGAATTGTTCCAGGTGGAAGGAAGAGGCTATTTGAACACAGTTGTTTTACTCCCTCTGATAACCAGAAGCCAAGTCTGTGATCACTCGCTAAGAGCCGACATAAACACCCATAAAATGATCCACATTCTTAGATTTTCTTCCTTCCTGTTTCTTTTCAGATTTAATAAATTCGTATGCCTCTTTTTGCCTTTTCTTTTTAAACTGCTCATCTCACCTTTGAGATCTTCGGGGTTTGCACACACACTGTCGTGCCAGGTGGAGCCCCTCAGTGCCAGCTGCAGTCCTGCGCCACTGCAGTTCTTGTGCGCTTTGCATTGCTGATGGGCAGACGAAACCTCGGAGAAGGTGCCGTCAGAGCAAATCTGGCACACGGTGTCCACATCGGGTGTACCTGGAAAAGATCATGAGTACTTTGATGAAGATAACTGAGATCAGTCATGTAACAAATGTAAGGTTATTTGGGATAGGTTAACAGTTAACATACTAATTAAATGGAATAAAACCAAACCCTTTGGAACTAAGTGAAATCGCTCTCAGCTAAATGTCTGTTGTGTCAAAGATACTGTGAGTGTAACAGTGGTCCTGCTAAGACTCTTTAGTGTCCCTCCACTCTATATGAATAAATGTAGTTGCCATCTTTGCCCCTGTGTGGCAGCAAACTACAGTCTTCAAACAAACTCACTCTAAAATGAGGTTCTGTGCACTTGCTTCAGTTCAGTGCTGACAAAAAGGAACAGCTACAGCTTCCTAAAGCAATCCTACTCTTCGTTGTTGCTGTGTTGGCCTTTAAGTATAAAAGCTGTAAGATGGCCAAGACAACCGAATGGTCGCTGTTGCAGCCAAAATTGAAATTACACAGATAATGGAAAACTGTGTGTTTGCTGTGTGAGAAAAATGACAGAGTCACAAAGACCGTCAGTTTGTGTTTGCTTGGATGTTTCAAATGAGTAGAAACTTTATTTTTAGTGTTCTGGAGCTGTCACCTGTGTGGAAGAAACCCTGTCAGAGTTGTAATATACCGGTCTATAAATAGGCACATAATTTAGGCAGCAGGCTATTGCGTCATGGCAGAAAACCGAACAGCGCTGCTATGGCAGCTCAAAATACGTGCTCCGGAAAACACCGTGATGAAAAGCTCTGAGCTCATGAAGGACTCTACCTTTGGCCTGCACTCCTTGTCCGGATGGACACTTGCTGTGTGGGAAGCACATATCGTAGTCCGACTTGTAGTAGTACCCCGGTGTGCACTGGCACTGGCAGTCTCTGTCCGCTGTGCACGGAGTCTTCACCACCTGATTGTGACCGCAGACTCCGCAGCGCAGGCACCTCCTGATGTGGTTCCACACCTCTGTGAAGGAACCGTGCGGACACTTTACGCATTCGCTCTTCTGCACAGATGAGCACTGAGACCGCAGGTATGTCCCAGGGGGACAGCGGTCACAGCTCACCGGCGACCCGGTGATCGGGTCCGTGCTTTCAAAGGTCATGGCCACGCTGTCGACTTGAACAGCGTGCAGTGAGAGCAGCACCACTGCGAGGACCAATAAATTCATCTGGAAGGGAACGAGAAAATTACCAATGATCAGGGAAACGGTGAGTGTAAGGATACACCAAAGTCCTGCAAAATCCAAGACGGAAAAATGCACAAAGCTTTAAAGCGTCCGACTGACGCCTACTTAGAAGTACTCGAAATAAATGAAAACCGTAGATCTCCATGTTAAAAATGTCTACATCGCATTTGTATAAAACTCTTTTTATAAAACAAAATCTCTACTACATGAATAATGCGTCCACGCGTCCTCCCTCTACGAGTTAGCGTGAGGAGGGAATCCCTCAGACGCTACGTAGCACTGTCTCCACCTACCATTGCAAACAGCTGTGATGTGTGAGCTGCAGCCGGATTCTGTCCTCTGTCAGAAGGATGAGACTTCAGCTTCCTCCACGTCTGTATTTATACATTCACGCCCCCGGCCCGGTACCATGATCCACAGTTCAAGATGTGTATGCGTCATCGCCACATGATTTTCCAGCAGGTAATTCAAGTATTATTATTTTTTTTTTAAAGCTGTTATTTATCCCGAGTTTAATTAACTCTTACCGCCTACGTTTTCTTTTAATGTGGGATGAATTATATGTCTGTATAAACACTACCTCTCCCTCCTGCACTGTCATCACGGGACTCGACGCCCACCACAACTAAGAGCGTTTAAAACGTAATAAAGGTGCTTCTGTATTTTCCTTTACTCAATAATACTGCCTCCCACGTTTGCCTCACGGGTTCTACAGGTGTTTTGACGTGCTAGAGTCAAGCACATCAAAACAGTTTCAGGGTCTAGCAGCTAGACCCTGAAACTGTGATGTGATGAGTTAGCCCCCCAAGAGGTTTTGGTTTTGCTAAATAACAATAATAACTAAATGATGCATTGAAACCATACTAGGGAACTATTGCAGTGGTTTCTCAGCGTATTAGACACCTGTGACGTCTTTGACTTTATGTCTGCGGCAGGGTCATGAGAGGCAGTAGTTCATATGCTGAATATAGATCCATATTAAACGTTTTTATAATGTACATCTTAAAATTTCAAAAATTGAAAAATAAAATTGGTATATTTTATTTAAACTGAATTATGTTTTATGTCTTTTTTTTTTTGTTTCTTGGAATCCAGTTTACTTCCTGACTCCACCAAAACCTTTTCAAATGTGTTATAAATAGCTATGATCTTCAGAATGACCCACTTTCACAAGCCCACACCCAAACTTTACTCCAAAAAAAAAGAGTTGCCATTAACAAAACCAAAAACCCCGACTACAGTCCCTTTATAAAGTGATGCTTAGTCTGGTTCTTAAATAAGAGGTTAGGACTTACATTTTGATGGTGTGAAGTAAGCATCGTGTACTCTGTGTTGGTGGCAACTTTTTCACATCAGCTTTTTTTTTTGTCTACAATTTTTTACTTTCAGTACATTTGGAATTATTTTTAGACTCTAAAACTGTCTTTAGAGGGTTTAAAATAAAAATTACAAGCTGCGTAGTTGGAACGCTCAGTTTGGTGTCTGTGGAGAGTGGGATCAGTCAGCTCTGTAATGAAGCACCCAAGCATGAGAGGTGGACAGTGCATAAAACATATTCTGGATCAAACCCATTAACACTCGTGGGTAAGTTAGAATCACCAGATAAGCTAACCTCACTAATTGCTTGTCTTGGACTGTGGGAAGAAGGCGCAGTATCTTGAGGAAACTCACACAAACACGGGCAATACATGCAAACATGGAAAGTCCTAATCAGATAGTAGATTTGAGCCCAGGACCTTCTTGCTGTGAGCCAACAGTAACCACCACACCACTGTGCTGCCCCTCACTTTCAGCCAATCGCTCCTCCAAACAAATACAGTTCTCCCTAAGTATCTGGAAATACTCCAGCTCACAGCGGTCATTAACAAGACCACAAACTCTTTCCTTGAAAACATTCAAAATGTCCTTAAAATATAATCCAAGAGTGGGGTTGCTGCTGAGAGCGGTTATCAGACTGCGTAGGGAAAAAAAAGAGGTAATGTTTTTTTTGAAGAAATCTACACTTTAACACTTTCACATCACTCTTTTTACTTTAATCTCATCTCCAGCAGCAAGGCTGACCACAGAACACTGACCCTGTGTTGCTGTATTTGTGTTCATTTTTTTGTGAGTGATGACACCTTGTGGACAAAAGATGCTCTGCTTTAATTTTACTCCTAAAGGTAAGAATCATTTGAGTTTTAATTTAAAAAAAAAACGCTTTATATGTTAAAAAAAAAAAAAGTAAGAACTGTAAGTTTTGGGATGTCACGTTTCAGAGAGTGTAGACCTGAGGTCATGGTGATACTGACATAAGCTACAGACAAAACATTCCAGTGTGTGTACATAGCAGTGACTCAATGAAACTAGAGATAGCACGGATAAGTTTTAATTGGGTTTTTGTTTTTAATCAACTAACAGTGCAAGTGGATAAACTGGAGGGGCGGAATGTTGATGGCTGTCTGGCGGAAGGCTAAGAAAGGATTTCTGGCACACACACACAAACACTCCTGAGTCTGTGTGCTGCACTGCTTGAGGTTGTATCAGGTACGCCCCCCCCCCCCGGGCTTGCTCAGCTGAATGTAATTATTTAAAGCAAACATATGAATGAGATCACCTGAACATTAAGTTACAGCAGGTAAAATGAAACAACAGACATATAGTCGTATATACTGTAGGTCAATAATAAATTAAACACATTATGACAATAAATCTCTTAATAAGGAAAAAAGTGAAATCAAAATTAACGCAATAATATGACTTATGTGTTTAAATAATCTTGCATGGAGCGACACTTAGAGAGACTGACAGTCATTTCTGAATAATCGCACCGACAGTTGTCACCTTCTCGCCAAGCTTTGTGCGGATGGTCGTGTTGCCTCTTCCGGCTGCGTGCAGCTTTATAATGTTGTTCCTGATGTAACTGAGTGACTGCCACATGGCCACACAGACATTCTGGCCTGACATGCAAATCGGTTAATAACGTTGACGTAACGTGTTTTTTCTCTGAAACAAAGAACAACATCTCCACAGATGGAAGCTGTGTGGCAGTTTTTCTCCTAAAGGCACAGGATGACTCCCCCACACTGAGGGGCCAATGGATGGGGCCATGTACTGTAAAATCTTGGACAAGAACTCGGTCAGAACAATGAAGAAAGTTTTATTACTTGCTTTTATTGTTTGGTTGATATTCTTTGTCCATGAAAAAAACAAAACAAACAAACCTTGTCCTCCAGCTAAACCGGGTGAACATGGAGATGTTCCCAGTATTCCAGCCAGTCCAACCGGTTCTTACGACATGTGGCTTCAAATCCCCAAGTTGTCAACAGTGAAAACAGTAATCACGAGTCTCTGTATCAGGATTTCAGAAACCAGTGGTTGATGTCACAGGAGCTTTGTTAATCTTTACCTCCCACATTTACTTCACGGGTTCTACAGGTGTTTCGACGTGCTAGAGTCAAGCACATTAAAACAGTTTCAGGGTCTAGCACCTAGACCCTGAAACTGTGATGATAACTAAATGGTGCATTGATACCATACTAGGGAACTATTTCAGTGGTTACTCACCGTATTAGACAGAGATCTGTCTTTCATCTTATGTCTGTGGAAGGGTCATGAGAAGTTTATATGATTCAACCACTACATGCTGAATATTGACATGCATAATCCCGCATAAATGAATCACAAATCCCACGTGAGTCTTGTTTTTCTTCAGCAGCCTCCTTGGCCTCCTCCCCAAAAATTACTATATTTTTCAGACCGTAACGTGCATCAAGCCAAACAAAACAGTCATAAGTCAAACTTTACTCAACTCATTCTTTTTGATCCATCCACTTCCGCACCATTGATTCATTAATGCTGAATTCTCTCACAGCTGCTCTATTCCCATGTTGTTGCCGTATATTAATGACTAACCTGGTGTTGTGGATGGATTATCTCAGTTGTTCTCCTGACTGAAGTCTGGTCCGTTTACAGCATCTTGCACTGTGATTGCATTTGTCCCTAACCATCAGGAACCCTCACGTTAACTTTTATCGAGTGGAATAAAGTTAGCGATCATCCTCCAGCTTTACTGTCTACGTTATGCTAACATAGCTGTGTTGCTAGCAATCACGTAGCACATCATTATATACCAGCTAGTCCAACTTCAGTAACCCTACAAACATCACTGCTGTTTAGTTTTCTGTCTTCATTTATGTTGGAAGTGATAGCAGAGCTGTAGGATTGAATGTTTTCAGAAATCTCTCAGTCAGAACATCATGCTATATCATGTTTAAGTGGAAACTAGTGAGCTAACTTCCTGCTAACTTCAAACTTCGTTAAAATTGATAAATCCTGATTTCATGGATGCCTGGATGTTAAACTTAACTGTTACACCTGGTAAAGCAGCAACGCTGATCATTTTATTGAAGATGAAAGAATTTAGACAGATTTTAACTGTCTAAATTCACACTATAGATTTTTGAGAAAATTAAAGTGTCACGTACTGGGTCGGGAGGCCCAGGGTTTGAGTTTTAGTGCATATTTTTGTATTCATTTGTGTTTTAGTTTAACTCGTTTAGGGAATTTCTAGGTTGCTGTTTTGGTCCTTTGTTTCTTATTGCCTTTTGTCATCTCCCCCTGGTTCGTGTGTCTACCAGTCATGTTTCATGTCTGTCTCTATGTTTCCTGTTTTATTTTGCATGCACACATGAGGTGAATGAATAAAGATCACCAGACTCTTTCAAAATAAAAGAGTCTGGTAATCTTTATTCATTCACCTCATGTGTGCATTTAAGTCCTCTGTCTCCCTTGTTCAGTGTCGAGTCATCTGTTTACTTTCCCCATGTTATGTCTGGTTTCAGGACTCTGTGCTGGTCGTGTTCACGTTGCTTTCATGTATACGTTTCATAGTTCTGTCATGTTCCAGCACAGTCCTGTTCATACTTGTCTCAGTCATATTCATCATAGTCACCTTGTCTTAGCCTTCCCTGTAGTTTGAGTTAAGTGTCCGTTTTCCCAGTTGAGCTTCTAGTTGTGTTTTGCCTCGGTGCTTTCTGTTGTGTGCTTTTCGTTTCAATCTCAGTACTGTCTCCTCATCTGTCTACACCTGGATCCTCACATTTCCCCCTCGGTCAGCAGACCGTGACATAAAGGATTTTAAGTGAGCCTTCTAGTGCGGAAAATGCAGTCATAATAAATAAATATAAATCCCGAGAAAATAGATCCAATACTTCCCCACTGAATGTTGATTTAGACACACAACTGTTTGTCTTCTCCTCCATCGTCTATCTCTGTGCTTTTGACTACAGCTTGTTCCTAAAGGAGGAATATCCCACATAATGACTGTTTTGTGTTTGCTCAACAAGGAGGATTTTTTTTGTGTTACCATGATTCCAACTATTTATATAATAACTCAACTAATCATCAGGGTTCCTGGGCTCTGTAAGAGAAAGGTGGTTGAAGCCGTAGACCCTGACTACGCTGAGTTTTCCATTTTAGAAAGGCTGATTAGAATTATTTCAATCAACTCAACCTGAGTTCTGTTCATTCATGAGTATTGAGAAAAACCACCAACGTAGCTCTTATCCTAGGATTCATGAAGGCAATGGATAAATAAAGAACAGTTGTATTTGGTCATCTTCCATTTAGTAATCCATAATTTAATGAATGAATCAATTTACATTTGATCTCCAAACCAAACAGTTCCCCTGTAACCTGACAGGGTAGATGCAGGTGAAAAGAAGAATAGGAATCAGAGATGAGACAGAGATGACTTAATAATGACTTAAAGCACCTTTATGTGACTGTTGCTATGGCAATGCCAAACAAGGAGCTTTGGACCTGTCCCTGACATCCCTGTAATTACTGTGTGAGACTGATGTTGTTTGTTGACTTTGTATAGATGTTTTTAAGGAAACTTGTAGTGTGTCATGGTGTAATTAGCTGAACACTACTGTCGCGCTGACCTAGTAGGTGTGGATGTTACTTTTCTCTTCCTCCTCCTGCACGCCACCTGTGCTGTGCTGCTGCTTGTGCATGGCCGCTGATTAGACCTTGTGTGCAATCTACAACTAAGCGCGGCCAGGTGCGCGGCACTCCGCCAGGTGAGCTAAATTTAAGCAATCAAGGGCTGGCGTGCCTAGTAGGCCTTAAATGCATGCAGCAGTCATTTGACCCGTGTGCGGCATACTGAGAGGACGGCAAACAAAACGCAAACCACTTTCCACTGTGAGGAAGACTTTGATCTAGACGGGCTATCGGTAAGCTCTTGGGGACTCATATTTGCTGCTTATGTGTTTGGGAGTATGGAAGCTCAATTGTGGAAATTTATTTATGCTTTGAAAAATTTACTGCAACCATGACATGAAGCATATCATCATTGATGGTGTAGCCAAGGCCAAGGGCTTTGTTGTCATTTTCCGTCAGCTGGTTTGGCAGGATCATAGTCTTTGGCTC